>JAQGCP010000092.1:0-23341 GCA_034699885.1 Acrobeloides thornei
GGTCTTAATTCCTTCATTTTTAGCTATAAAAACACAAATTTATATCAAAATAAATTGAAAAAAGTATAAAAAACATAAAAAGATTAAGTGTTGCAGTTTCGTGACGCACCCTGTAGTGTTAGCGCTAGCTTCAGCTGTGCATGCGGTCCAATGTCTCAACAAAACTTTACATAAATAATATTCTTGACATTTTTCGAAGACAGATTATAGGCTGCTGCGTAGCTTTCCAAGGATTCATTCAATCTTTCGTCTTCGATGCTTTCTATTCGAATTTCAGACTTCCCAGTTAGATTAGCATTAGATGTACTCGGTTTATCATCGTGTTGCTTATTGTTGGAAGGATTTTGAGAGTTGCGTTTCTGATTGTCCATTGAAGAAAAATTTACAAAAAAGAAGAATCTAAATCGAATTTTGGGAGCTACTACACAATAGATGGGTCATCTACGTGAAAATTTTTTCTGGAAATGACTCCTCTAAGAATAAAAACATGCAGGGAATCCGAATTTGACATTTTCGAAGCGAAAAAACTTTCCTGATTCAGGGAAGGCGTATTGTGTATTGAAGCGAAAGTTGCAAAAATGCGATCTTTGCCTAAAAACGACAACCCCTTTTGGGGTAAAAATGTGCGTGGAATCTGAATTTGACCTCGGATTCAAGAAAACTGTATATCGACGCGAAAATCATTTGTTAATTGGATTAAATAATTGGTTAACTATAATATTGCAAAAAGTTTGAGCTTTAAATCGCATTTTTGCGACTTTTCGTTTCAATACACAGGCATTCCCTGAATCAGGGAATGTTTTTTCGCTTAGAAAATGTCAAATTCGGATTCCCCGCATGTTTTTACCCATAAAGGGGTCATTTCCAAAAAATTTTTCACGTGGCTGGCCCCTTATTGTGTAGTAGAGTAAATTTTGAGTTATGTCAATTAAAATCTTTTGCTTGTCAAATAAAAAAATAGAAATACGCCAAAAATATATTTGATAAATTTCACAACTTCGTTTTAATGTACAGAAAATATAAATATGGCACTAAGGCCCGCCACTAGCTGACAGCGTTGTAACATCGTAATGGCATGTTTCAAACCGTCGTAATTCAGCTTTGCCTTATCCGTTTTCGGAGATCTTGATGTCATTTTTGTAGAACTAGATCTCCTGTATTGCTTGCGCCAGGTTTTCCCGTCGCACCAAGCATTTTAAGTCGTCGTAATGAGTTTCTACGACGACGACTTTTGAATTTTTTTTGAAAAAAATTTTATGTCGTCGTCGTAGGAGCTCATTATGACGACTTAAAATGCTTAGTACGACGGGAAACCCTGATGCAAGCAATGCAGGAGATCTAGTTCTACAAAAATGACACCAAGATCCCCGAAAACTGATAAGGCAAAACTGAATTACGACGGTTTGAAAAATGCCATTACGACGTTACAACGCTGCTAGCGTCAGCTAGTGGGGGGGGGGGGCCTAACAAATTTTTGAAGCTTACTTGAAACTTTGAGCATCACGATTGCACAGTAGATATTACTTTCTCTTTTCTTCTAAAACGCTTAATGTATTATTAACAATAGATAAACACTTTTAGACTAAATAAAAGGTTTAAGTGTCAAAGTATTTTTCTTTCAAGTAGACATTTTCATAGTTGAAACTTTTTTTCGATTTTTCAAACTTTTATTTAGGAGCGAAAAATTAGTCAATGGCTATAAAGATGAAAACGCTTCAATATCTCCTACTGTAAATGGTACCACAATCGAAGTCGAACATTTTGATAGCTAAATCTATTTACTATATAATAAGATGCTTGTTTTTTTTCAACTTTTTGGTTGCCTCGTTTTTGTTATTGTAACTTTAAAAAAATTTTATAATGCAACTATAGATTTGTCACCTAAGCCTGAAGCATACCTCAAAGGTGCCCCCGCAAGAGGTTCGAGTTGGATGAATGAATGACCAATTTTGGCCGTCGGATGAGTGGTGGGGGAGTAATTTACCATAACATATAGTTGCATTACAGAGTAGTCCAAATGATGAAACTTATAAATTAGCCTCACTCAAGCCTTTGTTTCTTTTTCTCGATTCGAGTTTGTACCGCCGCCACAAATGAGAATCTGGGATTGTAATGAAGTCTTGATGCCCATAGGTTTCTTTTTTTCGACTATCATGCGAACTTTTCATGTATCCATTGTGCTAAATTTTTATAAAGCCCAGTGTTTTATTAGGATAATTATGTAATTTTATGTCATTTCTTTTCATTATAAATAAATGAAAAATGATAAAATTATTTTTTAAACATGATTTGGAGATGAAATACGACAAAAAAATTTTGAAAGCTAGCCAAGACAGAGACTTCGAATGCTACCAAAGACAGGGAAAATATCAACGGGCAAAATTTTCATCTGACAAAGAATGAAATCTTTGCCAGATGAATCAACTGGAAAAACCCATATGCAAAAAATTTTCAGCTCATTCGGGGTGTATTTTTGAAAAATCGACCTCACAGATTCGAATTACACGTTTAATTCTCATTAATTTTGATTAGTCAAAATTACACATTTAATTCTCATTAATTTTGATGAAAACAGAATTAATGAGAATAAATTATTTCTTCTTAAAATGTTATGTTTGATACTCTACTTCCATCGGAAAAATTAAATTTAAAAAAAATAAGTCTTAAAAATTCTGATTAATCAGAATTAATCAAAATGGAACAACACTGGTCACAAAGACTGTTTAAAAAAATTTTTATTTGAAAAGCAAGGATAATATTTATTGAGTCTCTTTTATTCACATGCATACAATTGACACAAAAAATACAATTAATAAAATTAGAGACTTACATGAGTTTTCACGGCGTAAAATCACGTGATGAAAAAAAGCGAGTGAAAAAATTCGATTTTTCGGAAAATCGACTTTATCGATTTTTGACCCTACAGCCAAAGGTTGAGGTCAAAAAATTTTTTCGACTAAAAAAAAATCTATGGTAATTTTGGTGCAAGAAATCGATTGCGCGCATTCCCGAGGCTTGAAAATGATTTCCTGATCATGATCCAGGAAAAATATTGGTTTTTAACAATAAGAAAACACTTGTTAAAAAATCAAAGTGTTAAAAAATTGTTAAAAAAGTTGTTAAAAAATCAATATTTTCCCTGAATCATGGTCAGAAAAGCATTTTCAAGCTTTGAGAATGCACGCAATCGATTTCTCGCATAAAATTACCCTAGAAGGGTCTTTTTTAAAATTGGAAAAAAAATTTTCGAAGATCTGGTTGTAAAGGTTACCCCCCTTAATTTAATCCATCCAAAAATATTTCCAAGTTCCGGAAATTTATTCAACACTAATTTTCGCATAAAAATATAGGATTAATACACATTAGGTTGTGTTCAACTATGTCAAAAAAGTCTAACTTTGCCTGATTTTCAATAAAATCATGTTTATTGAAACGATTGGTTATGAAACATAAAATCTGTTGCCTGATTTTATGCTTCAGGCTGCGTTCAAGCAAATTTTTCGACAACTTTTGTTGCCGAAAAGGAATACGTGTTGTAGAAAAAGTTGTCGAAAAATTTTTTCGATAAAAATTATTGAAGACAAATTTATTGAAACAATTGGTCTTGAGGCTGTTTGAACGTAGCCTCAAGACCAATCGTTTCAATAAACACGATTTTATTGAAAATCAGGCAAAGTTAGACATTTGACAACTTTTTTGACATGTTTGAACGCAGCCTTAAAGAGGGGGTACAAATCGAGGCCCGATCTCGAAAAAATTTTTTCTCCAAATTGGCTCATTTTGGTATTCGAGGGTTTTCGGGCACGAGAAATTGATTGGCGCAAGTCCCGAGTTACGCCAATCGATTTCTCGTGCCCGAAAATCCCCGAATACCAAAAATCAGCCAATTTGGAGAAAATATTTTTTCGAGATCTGGCCTCGATCTGCACCCCCCCCTTTACTAAATAGCTCGATAAATCAAATATATATTTTTAAATATGTCAGGATAATAGCTTCTCTCTCTATACAATTTAACGAGGATTCTTCGAGTGTTGGATGAGCCATTGCAAAGTAATGTCTAAAAATAAGGATGTGAATTACAGGGTGTCGCGAAAAAAAGAGAAATTTTTGTAATTTTTTCATGAATTTTGGACCCGAAAATTTTTTCTATAGTCGAAAAAATTTTTTTAAACTTTTTATTGAATCAGGCAACGAACGTGTGTACGATGAAACGAAAAGAAACGTGGATCCTTGTATAGCTTTTTGATGCATCCCTGCGTGGTCGTATGGTGGGAAAATCAGGATTAGCTTTCTTGCTCCTGATTCATGGAAGGGGTGGGTGTATTGACAAAGGATCAGTGAAGCTGTACAGGGTGAGCCAAAAAAATCGTACTTTTTGCGTTTTTTGGCAAAAAATTTTCAAAAATCGCAAGAAAATACCCCTTATAAGTGATTTTTGAGGAAAAAATTGTGAAATTTTTTCACTAAAAAAACGACAAGTACAGTTTTTTTGGCTCATCTCGTATTTTCAAAATTCATGAAAAAATCACGAAAATTCCACTTTTTTGGGGAAGAGACATCCTGTAATAGAAGAGCATACCAATGTTAGATTTTTCTTTACAAGATATCGAATAGCAGCATATCTCACGATTTTGAATAGAAGCGAGATTCCTAAAATGATGAATTTTGCCTGGCATAAATTGCTGATCACGAAAAAGAAAAAATTTTGGGAGATGAAAACTTCATTTCGACTCTTTTTGAGCTTTATCTTTAATATCAACATTAAACTTGATAAGGCTCAAAAACAGTGGAAATGAAGTTTTCACCTCCGAAATTTTTTGTTTCTCGTGATCAGCAATCTATGCCTGAACTTTTAGGACACTAAACGGAAAAATCATTTTCCTATCCATGGGGTCCTCCCCCATCTACGTTTTGGGGTTTCTTGTACTTTGTTAGCGATTTTTACATTGGGGTTACGATTCCTGAAAAATGACTTGGTCAGGGATGTTGGGCAGGAACTTTTCTTCCCACAAAACACTGTCTAAGACCCTACATGCGTTCAATCAATTGACGTTCGTCTAGAGCATTAGGAAGATCCTTTTTATTGCCCAAAACTAGCACTGGGATTGCTTCAAGTTGTGGCTTGTCTAATAGTTGCATAAGCTCGTTTCGAGATGCTTCCAATTTATCCTCATCTGCTGCATCAACCATGAAAACAATAGCATTCACACCACGACAATATCTCTCCCACATCGAACGGAAACGAGGCTGTCCACCAATATCCCATAACTGAAAAATGTTCGAAATTTTTCACTTTATTCTAGGACTTACTTTAATGGTGACGTTTCCTTTAGTAATTTTTCGCATATTAAATCCAACCGTAGGTATCATATCTTCCGTAAATTGACCACTCTAAATAATGAATAGAAAATTACGATTTTGATTAAAAAATAGGAAAATTTTGGAAGTTTTTGATAAAAACTGGAGAGATTTGGACATTTTTTGATAAAAAAATATTGTCATGAAACAAAACACATGTCGTATTGGAAAATTTTAATGAAAAATGTACAAAAAAATCATGTTGTATGGTAAAAATTGAGTGAAAATGAACATTTTTGTGAAAAAAATCATGTTGTGCGTAAAAAACATGGCGTATTTATCATTTTTTGAAAAAATTTCCAAAAATCGTTTTAAATATTGCTCGTATGGGTGCTATCAAAAACCTACTGCTATCACATTAACAAAGGTTGTTTTTCCAGAACCCTGAAGACCAACTAAAGTTAACTCCATTTCTTCCTTCCAAAAAAGGCTACGAAACCAGTCCAAAACTCGATTAATCATAGCCAACATTATGTACAAATTTTTAAGTCACTGTACCGTAAAAAGCTAAAAATTCTACATTAATATTTTTACAAGGGAACCACCTTCTTCTTACATATCAGTCCGAAATCGATATCAAAACTTATCGATTTTTACGAGAAATTTAAAATAAAAATTCGAAAATTTTTAATTTTTGCAAATTTTGCTTTGGAATCATATTCTTTAAGTTAAAAAAAATCATTTTTCAGCTAAAATTAGCTTTAAAATTGAAAATTTTCGAATTTTTATGTTAAATTTCACGTAAAAATCAACCCCTTTGAGGGTATAACGAAAATCAAAAGTTACTTACTCACGCGGAAAAAATCCCTTCACTTTTTATAGAGCATAACTCTATATATGAAGAACATTTTTAGCTAGTTTCGATATTGATTTCGGACTGACATGTAGGAAGGTTTCTTGCTAAAACAAATTATACATTCATATGCATATAAAGTTCAAATAACATTTTTATAGATCGAAGAAATGAATCAACTGTGATATAAACGAAACGCCAAGAAAATAAAGAAATTCGTTTTGATCATCATTCAATTATGAATAGAAGAACTAGAGCACTTCTGACAAGGAACACGTCCGAAGCAACAAGTATTGACTTTTTTTAAACATTTTATTTTATAAGCAAAAATGGCATAAATAAATAAAACAACGACCATAATCAAAATTCAAGAAAAACCATTCAATAATGAATAAAGATATGCTAAATATAAATATTGAATGAACTATATTCAACAAGAATTAATCGCAGTTATCCACGGTAGCCACCACCACGTGGTGCTCCTCCACGAATGAATCTACGCGGCTGTCCACCACGTCCACGGAAAGGACCTCCACGACCACTGTCGCCACGACGATCACCCATTCCCATTCCACGCGCACTAAAAAATACAATTGAAGCAACTCAAATGTTAACTCATGTATAGTTAAAACATATCAGAAGGAGAAGTTCGGAGAATTTTGACAAAGGTTTGAAGAATAGAAATTGTTGACCGACAAAAGTTCGGGGAATTTTGGAAATTTTATTTCTCAAAAAAATTTTCGTCTGCGGCTCTAGTTTTTGTTTTAGCTAAAGGATGACACAAGAATTTCTATTTTTCAACAAGGTCTCTCAAATTTGAAAATTTTAAACAAAAAATCGATATTTTTTTTTTAGCACACCCCTGATCCAAGGCCAATCCTCCATACTTACCCGCTTTGGGCTCTTCCGATATTCTTGAACATTGGTGCATTCTTCAACATATCCGGTAAAACGCAGAAACGAACTTGTGAGCCGCGAACAAAGACATTTTCTAGCGTGTTAATGCGACCATCGCGATGAGTTACTGAAACATCGGCCATCTGGCAATTCATATTATCTTCAGCTTCGACTAGTTTTCCACGGTAAACTTCACCTAAAATAAAGCAATTTAGCCATTGAAATTAGTGTTAGACCCCGGGTCCTAAATTGTTTGGATAATATTTGTTTTAAAGCCAAAAATGGTTCAGAAAATAGTGATTTTTTGTTGGAAAAAATAGAAAGTTTTGCTCAAAAAGCAATATTTAGGGGTATAAATTTATGGATTTAGAGTTCAGGATGGTCGGGATCCGGGACACGATCAGATTTTGATAAAGTTTTTTGGGATGGGATTCCAAGAATCCCGGGATTTTCGGGAGGGGATCTAACACTAATTAAAAGTATATCATTACAAGCATACCAATGCTTGTTTCGATCGTAATTATATGGCCTTCAGCTTCGTGCAAAATTTTAATCGGTACACCAACAGAAGTCATCTTGCTTTGATTAATTCGCTTTAAAACTAAAAATAGAATAATATCTAGTGGAAATTCTATGTAAAGAGAACAAAAACTATAAAACAAATAACAATTTTCTTATATAAAACGTGTAATTTCGTGTTCGGACTATGTTTTGAAGGTTCGATCCCTTATGATATACAAGGGGGAGGGGCGCAATTTTTCAACAACCCAATTTTTTCTCTGAATCAGGCCTAGGAAAGCATTTTCAGGATTCAGGAATGTGCACAATCGATCCCCCGCATAAAATTACCCTCAAAAAATAAATTTTCGGGCCCCATAAAATCACAAAAATCCACTTTTTTGGCCCACCCTGTATAAGCGTGTAATACCGAATAGTATAGTGAGACAGACTATTAAGAAAAGGTGCTGAAATGCACAAAAGTTTTTAGTTTCGGAAACAAAAGTCGATAATAATCGGAAACGCAATTGCATTCCGATTCAAATTACAAATTCAGGCAAATCGTGGTAAAAGACAAAACAATTCAAAGCCCCAAGAAAAACCTGGTGCATCGTATGAGCGAACTATAAACGCTGTCGTACGACATGTCACACGACGCGTCATACGGCAAAAATGCATTGTCGCAATATGAATTATAAGGCGCCATTTATAGTGCATTTTGTGTCATACGACGCGTCGTACGCCACAAAAATGCACTGTCGTGTCGCGACACAACGGAAGTATAAATGGCGCCTAACGCCGTCGCACCATGACGTCGTACGACACAAAAATTCAATGTCGTATCGCAACACGACGGAAGTATAAATTCCGCCTAAGCCTTAAGACACGGCTTCTTCCCAGAATGCCAAAAAAAGTCTTCCAACAGGGAAGAACTCATGGCCAGGTGGTTAGGATACCCGAACGTGCGGCTTCTAATAAGGCCCAGCTTGGAATCCCGTTTGTGGCGAAAATTTTTTTTGCGTGTTTGCTAAAAATGATGCAAATTTTGGGTTTTTTGATGCGAGGAATCCGAATATCGCATTTTCAGAATCTGAAAAGGCGTCCATGACAAGGGGCATGCACGAAGTGACGCATGAATTTTTCAAAAAGTCCTATGTATTCTGAAAGAGCATACCTCTGACAACCCTTTAGAAATAACAAATTTAACTGCTATGATTCTAATCCTGAGGAGATAAAAAAATATACACTACTATATAAGTAAAAAATGATCCATTCAATCAAAAAGCAGGATGGCTCAGTGGGTCGGTTGCAAGCCAATGGTCGGACGATCCGGAGTTTGATCCCCATCGGAGACGATATTTTTTGCCCACGATATTTTTTATTAACAAATAATTAAAAATTTAACAATATGTATTGCATTGAGTCGTCGAATTAAATTTCCAAATATAGCATGGTATTCCCTTGGATCCATTATAGTAAATACTCCCACTATTCGTGTTGATTGAATTCATTTCCTCGAATGAAGTCGTATAAAAATGGTCTAGCATTCCAGTAGAAAACGTGCCCACTATGTAATAAAGTGGCATTGAAGCACCACAATAGCAAGAAGTTTGTGCACAGTAGCCCAACGTTTCCAACTCTGTGTAATTGGTCGGATTGCTTCGATATTGACTAATCTCCGAAGCTCCGAATGCCAATAAATTCTCATAACTGGAAGGGGATGCGGTATTCCTAAAGGATACCACTTGGATAAGACTTGGACAGATGTTTTGTTGGCCTGACTGAACCAAATAGCCAGATTTATTCTGAGGACTGGCACAATCGCTATAGGATGTATCACATATAGTTTCGCTGGAACAAGATTGATAAAGGCTTGTTTGGTTAATGGTATAGATATGGGTACTAGAGCAAAAATAGCGATTAATCTTGCTAGTGATATTGTTCAAGCATACTAAAAAAGGTAATTTTTTGACTATGTTAGAATTTACGTGACCCACTGGGCTAATTTTTGGCGTAGCCAGAAGGGAGGGGGGTACGCACTCTCCTGAGATTTGGAAAAATCGAAAAAAATTATAAGGGCCCCTTTATAATTTTTTCAATTTTTAACCCCATTTTTGCAATTTTTTACCAAATTTTCCAATTTTCTGGCTCCAAATTAATTTTTTTTGTGACTTTTTAAAGTTTTTTTCTGATTTTTCTAGTACTTTTAAGATTACCTAAGGGAGTGGTAGTGGTAGTAGGAATGGTAGTGGTAGTATTGGTAACAGGAATGGTAGTGGTAGTAGTGGTAACAGGAATAGTAGTGGTCGTAGTGGTAACAGGGATAGTAGTGGTCGTAGTGGTAGCAGGAATGGTAGTGGTAGTAGTGGTAACAGGAATGGTAGTGGTCGTAGTGGTAACAGGAATGGTGGTAGTAGTGGTAACACGAATAGTAGTGGAAGGCGTTGTTGTTATTTTTGTGGTGGCAGCAACAGAGCCCGAGCAAGTGATTTGAGGATTACAACCCCCAATATTGCAGCTAGATGCACAATATTGCCTCTTTTGATCACATGTATACCAGCTGGCGGTACAAAAGCCGTTCGGAACCCACATTGCACAGCTAAATTTTGATTGCACAGATAATTTTTTTCGTGCTTTTTAAAGTACCTACCTTGGACTTGAATCAGAGCAAGAATTGCTTCTTGAGCAACCCGCACCAGAACTACAACTGCTTATATTACAACTTGCTGCGCAATAGCTATTTTTCTGCGCACACGTGTACAATGTGCTCGTGCAAAAACCATTCGATTTCCATATAGCACAGCTAAATTTTACGAATTTTGAAATACGCGGCGAAACTGACGATAAATGACTTTTTTCCCAACTACACCTCAATTTTAGACCATCTAAAAACTTACTCACCTATTACTTGTATCAACGCATTGTGCAGTAGTAAAACCAATGTTCGATATTGAATTTTGTGGAGTAGAGCAAGTTGTCTGGGGATTACAACCCCCAATGTTACATGTCGAGGAACAGTAGGCTCGTTTCTGGTCACATGTATAAAATGAGCTTTGACAAAACCCATTAGCTGCCCAAATAGGACACTGGCTTGCATTAGAATCTGTGCACACACCAACCACAAATGATCTGAGAAGGAACCCAAAATGAGTTAATAATACCCAGACTAGCATATCTTTAGTTAACCCTAAATTAGTCCGAGGTGTCGCGAAGTGTCAGTCAGGGATTTTCAATATTTCGACACAAATCGATAGATAGCATGATTATAAGATACGCTATGTAAAAATTTCTCTCCTACCTTAAACCTCGTATGAGAAATTTTTACATATCGTGTCTTATAATCATGTTATCTATAGATTTGTGTCGAAATAGTGAAAATTCCTGACTGATACTTCGCGACTATTCCTTGTAAGGCGAATTTAAACTGCTTAAAAATTTTTCAAATTTAAAAAATACTAAAATTAAAAAAAATAATAACCCTGATCTGTAGTTGACCCTCGAAAATGATCTGTTCATAGCTAAACCCTCAATTTTATATGGAGAGCTCCTATTGTTTCGCAAAATATTCAACTACGAAACTCAGGAATCCAACTACGAAAATTTATGTTTCTAGCGGTAGATTATGTATTTGTTTGAGAGGAAAATATTAAGTTATATCTGTAGCCATCTTGTTGTACCTATAACTGTAGCCATCCTGTTGTAGAACATTGGAATAAGCTAATCAAATAAAAAAAACGGGGGCAAAATTATTTTATGTATTTGTTTGAGAGGAAAATATTAAGTTATATCTGTAACCAGTCTGTTGTACCTATAACTGTAGCCATCTTGTTGTAGAACATTGGAATAAGCTAATCAAATAAAAAAAAACGGGGGCAAAATTATTTGACGAAATTTTCTGATGCCAAAAATATTCTTGATCAATTCTTTATTTGCTTTTATGTTTTGAGAAAATAGAATAGCAAGAAATACTTATTTAACCTTGTAATAAATTCTGAAATTAGGTGACATTCAATAGCGTAGACAGGACTTATGGCATTTTTTATTTTCTCTTATTGCAAAAAGAACTATTTTTAAGATAAAAAAAATTAAGATACGATATCTCAAAAGTTCGAACCTAAGTGGCCGTAGTGTTAAATGTTCGACTTCTGAGAAAACCTTGTCCGAGCTTCGGACAAGGTTTTCTCAGAAGAGGTTCCTCGGATTGACTTGAAATGGCTTTTAAAAACTTTCTCATGCGTTAATCTCACTAAATTCAACTTGGATGGCACTCGAACCGTTTAACACTACGTTCGAACTTTCGAGATATCGTCTCTTAATGCATTACAACTTGTTGTATTGCAAAACGACTCATTGTAAAGCGATTTGAATTAGTTGGAGTATTGACACGAAAACCCTGAAATTTTCATTTTTTTACGCTTAATTATTGGATGTATTCATAAACAAAGACGGCATTCTTTATAGCTCGACGACGGCGAACAAAACAACACCAAATTAATCCAATTTGAGAATTGTTTTGTTATTGAAACGAAAACTCTGATTCAGGACTCAAAGTGTATAAATTTGGTGTCGTTTTGTTCGCCGTCGTCGAGCTACATGTATAAAGAATGTCGTCTTTGTTTTTTAAATGCATCCAATAATCAAGCGTATTTAAAAAAATGAAAATTTCAGGGGTTTTCGTGTCAACTAAATTCAAATCGCTTTACAACGAGTTGTAATGCATTACGACTTAGCTAACGTCGTAATCTCCGTGTGCAATGCGACAGCTAACGTTGTAAACCGCTGTTTACATCAGCTGACGAGCAGCCTAAGCTTTGCAACCGGTCGCAACGCTCTTACATGGGGGAGCAAAAGTCCTCGCAAGGGGGCAAAAGTCTTGACATTTCAAAAACGTGTTATCTCGACAATTCTGGACGAGAAAACACCCTTTCAGCGTTTTTGACAATGTCAGGACTTTTACCCCCCCCCCCTTGTATATAAATTTGTCTATTTTTTCACAATTTCTCGCGGCACTAGGAATTGTCCTAGTGTCGCGCGGACTATGCACACCCCTTATATTCGTTGAGAAATGTTCTGGAGCCATTGAAAGCATCTGAATGTATACATTCGTGTGCAAAAAATACAAGTCCACTCGTTTTTGGGGGATTTTCGATCGTTAAAATTGAAAAGAAGCGTTGGAGCATTTTTTAATATAACGATTAGAGGCTAAAAAGATATTTTTAGGAAAAAAATCGTTCCGACAGCAAAAAATAAAATAAAAATTTTACCAAAACCCCGTTTTTTCAACTGTGCAAAAATATAAGCTC
This sequence comes from Acrobeloides thornei, assembly GCA_034699885.1. Lineage (NCBI taxonomy): Eukaryota > Metazoa > Nematoda > Chromadorea > Rhabditida > Cephalobidae > Acrobeloides > Acrobeloides thornei. The sequence continues at coordinate 12,850 of JAQGCP010000092.1, forward strand.
ACTTGTGTTTTTTTGTAATTTATTGACTTTTTTAGCGGTTTTTTTGATAGAATATGGTACCCTGAGTACGATAAAAAAAAATAAAAGTGAAGATCTTCGAGTTCATTAAAGGGCATTTCTGAAATCGCCGATTTGCACTGAAAACGGGGTTTTTGAGCTTCCAAGTCTCATAACATTCACTCGGTATTGATTTTTTGGAAAATTCTTTTAGGCCTGCTCCGTAGCAATCGTTTCCGTGGTAGATCATCAAAATCGGTGGCATTGTGGTAGAGATACGAGCCTTTCAATTTTTGAACGTGTTTTTACATTAGATTTGTGTGGAAAAAGCACGTTCCAAAATTGAAAGGCTCGTATCTCTACCAAAATGCCACCGATTTTGATGATCGACCACGGAAACGATTGCCACTGAGCTATATTTTAAGGGCCTAAAAAATTTTTCCCAAAAATCAATACCGAGTGAAAGTTGTGGGAACTTGAAAACTTAAAAATCCCGTTTTCAGTGCAAATCGGGGATTTCAGAAATGCCTCTAAATGAACTCAAAGACCTTCACTTTTATCTTTATCGTACTTCAGGATACCCAAAAACCATACCGTGATTTTTGAAAAAAAATTTCTTTGAAAATTTTTCACCAAAAAACGCAAAAGTACGGTTTTTTTGGCTCATCCTGTAATCAACGCTAAAACATTTTTATGAAGTTATATCCATTTAGCTCACCTTACTGACACTAATTTTTATTTTCTTTAATCTATGTCGAATTACTCAACTTTATCTCATTTGGTGGCTTCACCCGTTCTCCAATTAGTCCATCCTTCATTTCAGGTATTGATAGGCGGAATTAACTACTTGAGGGTAAGGGGCGAAAGGTGGTACTACCCACCTTGGGTAGTACCACCTACTTTTTCGCACGCTTCCCTCCCCCCGAAAAATGAAAAAATCCTAATTGTCTCCCTTATATTTTTGCCCAAAATTTTTAAAAACCTAATGTTCCCTTATGATTTATCATCAAAAAGTCCAAAACTTTCAGCATAAAAACGACCATTTTTAAACAAAATTTTGCGTCTGTGGCACTGATTTTTGGCTAAAACTTTCTGATACTTTTTTGGTGAAAATTTTTTCTTCAAAATAACTCAGGGGTATTTTCATGCGAGAAATCGATTGCGCGCATTGAAAACGCCTCCCAAACTATGAAATATAAGATTTTCATATTTTTTAGTTATTATTGGTAAGAATTCCTACTTGATAATACGAAAATTGGATATTTCATGGTCTGGGGGCATTTTTAAGGTTTTTCGATGCGCGCAATCGATTTCTCGCGTAAAAATACCCCTAATGAGTCATTTTGGAAGAAAAAAATTTTTGCTAAAAAATGATCAATTTTTGGACCACTCTGTACTTTTTGAATAAAATTGACATTTTTTAGTTGACTAATATTTGTTACGAGAATACAAGTCATAAAGTTATTGGTGGTGAACTTTCAGCCGATGAATACGATCGGATGTACGACACTTTTATGGGTCTTCATGCTTCTCGAGGAAACATTCCCAACTGGATTTATGGTCGAAATGGAGACATTCAAGTCGATATCTCCGAAGTTATTGAAGATACGGACTTATTTGTCACCTTGGCACGAGATAAGAAGGGCAGTCAGTTTATTCAGCAAAAATTTCCGAACGATCGAGAACTATGCGCGTTTTTATTCGAATGTCTTTTGGAATCTGATCTTATTTTTCCGCTTTCAAAAGATGTTTTTGGAAATTTCGTTATACAGGTATGTTGAAAAGGAGAGGAGGAACGTTTTTTGTGTTAGCCTATTTTTATACCCTACGCTGCAGGGTATAAAAATAAGCTAACACAAAAAACCAGGTGTCCTGTATTGTGTCCTTTTTATGTGTCGTTATTAGAGATCGGAAATTTGATCATTAAAATTGATCAAAACTGCATATTTTTACTCTATTATAATCTAAAATTCGCTTGTATTTCGATGAGGCCCCTTTAGATCTACAGGTAGACCTTCCAATTTTGATCTTTTTCCAAGTCTATACCCCCAGTTTTGATCAAATTTTTGGAAAAAATGATTAAAACTAGGGGTATAGATTTGCAAAAAGATCAAAATTGGGGATCTACTTGTAGATCTAAGGGTGCCTCATTGAAATGCAAGCGAGTTTTCGATTGTAATAGATTAAAAACATGCAGTTTTGATCGATTTTGATGATCAACATTTCTAATCTCAAGTCGTAATTATCGATTCTCCGCATAAAATTACTCTCAGGAAGATGATTTTGAAGCAGGAAACCCAAATTTTTTTGATTTTCACTTCAATACAAACAATCATTTTCCTGAATCATGGTCAGAACCGTTTTCAAGCTTCGGAAATGCGCAAAATTGATTGCTCGCATAAAATTAGCCCTATAGAGTCATTTTTGAAAAAAATTTTGGGTCGAAAAAACCTGAAAAGTTGCTCAAATTTCGATTTTTTTAATACACACTGTACACTTTTGCTATTTTTACTATCTCTTCTCTTTAGAAAATCATTGAAGAAGCTGATGACTACGCGAATGAAATTTTCAACCACCTCAAACCTCATTTCTATTTCATGTGTAAGAATCGCTATTCTTGTCGCGTGGCTCAAAAGATGATATCCATATATCCTACTTCTAAAGTGATTGAATTACTTTCCCAGATTCGGGGGCACGAAGTTGAACTTGTTACGGATATGCATGCGAGTCACGTTGTTCAGAAAATTGTCACTAGTCAATCAGCGACTACATTTGGATTCATTGTGAATGCGTTAACGTCACGGGAAAGGTTTTTGAAGGAAGTTATTCTAAACAAGTACGGCTGCCGAGTTGTCCAGATGTGCTTGGACAGGCTTGTTTGTATAAGTCAAAAGTCCTCAACTAACAAGTATGTTTTAAAAGGGGTATGCAAGCAGTATCATACGAGCTTCGAATTTTTAAGAGGGGCCCTCGGCCAAAAGAGGTCTTTACGTTTTATTCGAAATTTGTATAAATTTAGGCAAGGGGAACCAAGGCAATTTTTTGAGTGTTTTAAAATTTTTTACAAAAATCACCTCGATCCCTCCTTATGTTTTGATTTGATTATTGGACTAAAATTCATTTTTTTGACCAAAATTCGATTTTTATACTAAATTTTGATTCTTTAAAAACAGGGGAACAAGACAATTTTTTCGGGCGTTTCAAAAAATTCTACAAAAATTACCTTGATCCTATTTCCATAGAAACAAATTTTAGCCAATAAATCGAATTTTGTCAAAAAATCCGACCCTTATGATTTTTTTGTGTTGAAGGGGTTTGGGGCCGGGCTCATGCTCGTATGGCACTGTACGCAATACATATTCTTGAATTTTTACACTATACTCTGGAAATTTTTTAGATCATTTGCTTCGAGTTTATTAAACAAATTACTTCGGCCAATTATCAAGTATGCGTTAGAGTTCTCCATGGATGAATATGCCAATTACGTTGTTCAATTTATCATTGCCACAGATTATTTGGAAGAGCATCGGCGAGAAATTATTCATAAAGTTATTTTGTAAGCGTAGTTTTTGTGTTCTTGGGTAATTAAGCGGACTCGGAGCATTTTACTAATACGGACACTCTCGAAAAAATCTGTTTTTTTTTTGTTGTAAAAGTTGCTCCATATTGCATAAATTAACGGTAAATATCATCCCGTTTTGTGTAAAAATATTTCCATGATTTTTGAATAAGCCTGTGTATTGAAGCAAAAATCTGATTTTTTATTCATTAAGGAATTTTTGAAAAATAACGCCATTTTGTAGAGCGCATCGAAAAATAGTAGTAACCCAATTTTTGTGAAAATTGGAGATACCCAACTCAGTTCAAAGTTTGCTAAAAATGGACGACAATTGCATAAATTAACGATAAAATTTTCAATTTTTATCTGCTATGTTGTGCTGGGACACCCAAGTACAATTTCTTTTTTTCAGGACTAATGTACTCAAGTTTTCACAAGCGAGGTTTGCATCCCATGTTCTGGAAAAGTCTTTAATTTTTGCATCGCCTAAGTGTCTGTTTGCTATAATTGAGGAAATCTTTGTGACTTCTAACGCGTAAGCTTTTTGAAGTAGAAGTTGGATTGACGTTTATAAAGTTGACACGAAACGACTTTTACACAATAAAGTTGACACAAATAGGATCAATCTTCTTTTTTTTGTTGAAAAAATTAGGATCAATTGTTTCAATAATTATTATTGAACATCAGGCAAAAAGATAGCGAGATTATCATTCAATCGAAACTTTATTCATGTCAACTTTATGTACGTCGTTGGATTTTGGTCAAAATATGGTAGTGTCCTTCTTAATTTCGATTGACTTAAACAACTTTAAAAAATGGCTATATAGTCAATTGTTTACATAGTTGTTTCCATTTATAGGAACAACTGCCGCGATACATTGAATGTGATGCTCTTCGATCAATTTGGCAACTATGTAATCCAGCGGCTTCTTGAGATTCTGATTGAAGTGAAAAATGGCAACCGCCCTGGCGATCCAATATGGTTCGATCGGCTGGCGAAGCGTCTAATTGAAAACGAACAGCATCTTTTTAAATATTCATCTGGCAAGAAGATTATTGAAGTCCTTGAAGTGGAAATTGGACCGTTTTCGGAGAATGAGAACCACCATTAGTGATACCACATATGTATTGAATTTGTTCTTTCTTTTCATCACTTTGACAATATGGACTTTTTTTGCTTAATCTCTTCCTAATTATGATTTTCTGACTTTTTTTCTGTGATTTTCTCTGCTTTATGTATATTTTGAATCTTTTGTTAGATCTCAAATAGTTTGTGTTCTTCTCCTTTCTCTATTTATATATTTTCACTTACAACCTTTACACCAGGGATGCCAAGAGCATTTGTTTCAAAAGCAGCAAATCTGACCTCAAAAGTCAGATTTTAGGAGGAGCAATCAGCAAAATGCTAATTTTTCATTATTATTTCTTATAAATTTGACAAAATTTCGCATCTCAAAAATCAGATTTGACACTGAAAAATCAGATGTTTGCCAGATTTGACATCTCAAAATCAACACTTTTCTAAAAAATCAGCAGACTTGGCACCCCTGCTTTACACCTTTGTTATGTTCTTCACAGGGGCGTAGCCAGAAAAAGATTTTGGAGGGGTCGAAGTGTAAAATTTTTGGCGACTTTTTTTGGCCTCCAGGCGGCAAATTTTTGTTATAAATTCTTACTAAAAAACCAGCGTCTCAGGTGAAAATTTTTTGAAAGTGCTTGTTGTTTTTAAGCTGAAAATGCTAAGAAATTTACATGTTTTGGTGAAAATTTGGGCCATTTTTGGGTGAAAAAATGGCCTATTTTAGTGACAAAATTGAAAATTTTGGTAAAAAATTATGAGTGGTCATTAAGATTTTTGAAAAAAATTTCAAAAATATTGGGCAAAGCCATAAGGGAGAAATTTTTTGAATTTCGGAATAGCCTCGTTAACTCCCTGGTTACGCCACTGGTTCTCCAAGAAAGCTCCGTTTAAGGATACTAAAAATGTTCATTCAATTGTCGTTATTTTCAATGTCCAATTGGAGCTTTCTCTCCTTTTGTCATTATGTATTATATGAATATTAATTTTCTTGAAATTTTTTCATTTTGATAAATTTCGGTGCGACTTGAATTGAATCATTTTTTAGTAGTCGTTTAAAATTTTTAAGGATTTTCCAATAAATTTCTTGCGCACCGAAACAATCGACTATCCTTGTACATTTGTAATATTTATAAATATTTATCAATAAAGACATTTGATTCTTTCGGGGTAAACGACGCTTTTCCAGTTAAATCCGAAAAACATTTTCGGATCCAGACCCCTGTTATTTGTGGTCACTATTGGAAACTACAGAGTGGAATTTAAAAAACCGGAATTTTGCCGATTTTTGACGAAAAAAACGAAAATTTTTTTCAAAAAAGAATAATTTTATGCGAGAAATCGTTTGCGGGCATTGAACAATTCTGAAAATACTAACTTAGCCATGAAATTGTTATTTTTTCGCCAAAAAACGGCAAAATTCCGGTTTTAAAAGTCCATCTTGTAGTATCAGACATTTGATTCTTTTTTATTGTGATGAAGTTATCTTTTGTCTGTCCGCATAAAAAATTTTACAGCAAACAAAGTTCATTAATTTCTGAAAGTCAAGTTGAAAAAATATCTTAATGGTTCATCTTCATGCTATTATGAGCATCACTATCACTGAAAAGGAACTTCCCGTTTCGGAGAGTCCTATCGCGGTGGAAAACGCGACGGAATTCAGCGCCACCCCCAAGAAGGACTTTATCATCATTCTATAAAACAGTGAGAAAGGAGAGCAAGAGAGGCCCTCTAGGTATTATTTATCGCATTATCAGTTCACTGACTTGTGCCCGACGGTCGGCTACTGCTTATTGTGTTCTGTACTTTGTAATATTCAGATCATTTTATTTAGAAAAGTCATCATCCTATTTTGAAAAATGAGCAACGATACTCAACCCGAATTATTCTTATTCACATCCGAATCGGTCTCTGAAGGCCATCCGGATAAGATGTGTGATCAGGTATATATATTTACAGGATGTATAAAAAACTGAAATTTGTATTTTTTTCGACCCGAAAATTTTCAAAAATGACCCTATTAGGGCTAATTGCGCGTATTCCCGAATCTTGAAAAGATTTTTTACCCTGATTCAGGGAAATGGATGTGTGTATTGAAGCGAAAATCGAAAAATTTTGAATTTTCTCTCTCAAAATCACATTTTGGGGGGTAATTTTATGCGAGGCATCGATTACGCACATTCCCGAATCTTGAAAATGTTTCCTTGACCCTGATTCAGGGAAATTCATACATGTTGGGTTTTCGCTTCAATACACACTCTTATTTCATGGATCAGGGTCAAGGAAGCATTTTGATTCGGAAATGCTTTTTTGACCAAACTTTTTAGTTTACTGGGATGAGAAACGGACTATAACTTGTGCATCCGTAATATATACACAAAATTTGAATTTTTTTGAAAAATTAAATTTTGTTCAAAATCGAAATTCTGTTATAATTTTTTCAAATTCTATAATCAAAAAAGTCAAAAGTTAAATATTTTTTTTGTTATTTCTCAAAAATGTTTTTCATGTCCCGTATTTTTTCCCCACGTGTGCATCTCATTCCACAAATTATCACATGTTGATCATCCTTTGTTCTTTATTGCTTTCTCTTTTTGCGTATCCGTATCAAGAACCAGTTGAGGCTGTTCCGGCAAGATAAAATTTCGCGAATTCTATGACCTTTTGCACATGAGACCTAGAGAGAGGCTGTTTTTCATTAAAGGACGCAGAATTTTTCAAACTGAAAGTTGAAGTTGGGGCGGTTAACTTTTGCGTTGGGAGTAAATTTCAAATCGTTATCCCCTTCGGAGATATTTGTAAAACAAAATTGCATGAAAAATTTAAACGAGTTTGTGTATTGAAGCGAAGGGATTGACACCATTTGAATTTGATCTGTGTATTGAAACGAAAATTATTTAAAAAATCAATTTTCACTAAAAAAACATTTGTCATTTTTATATAACTCTATGAGACGAATAAAATGACACCAAAATTATCCAATTTGAAAATTGTTTGGGTTATTGAAACGAAAACATGAATCAGAATTTTCGTTTCAATAACCCAAAATCGTTTTCAAATTGAATAATTTTGATGCCATTTTATTCGTCTCATATAGTTATATAAAGTATAGTTGAAGTTTTTAATAAGACTTGTAAATTCTCATATATGTAACAACCGGATATAGGCCACAATAGGTCTCAAGGTTGAATCATCAATGCTTGTCTTAGCACCTAAGAAAGTTCTGTCCCAATAAAGTGCGAATGATCCATTCGATGGGAACGCGCGAGGCTCAACCTAAATCTTTCGTCTCCAATCCAATTTGTTAATAACACTTAATTGTAAGGCTATCTTAAAGAAGAATGCATTATTGATCTATTTCAGAAATTGGAAAAAATCTTGCATTATTTTAATACAGGATCAAATGGCGCAAAATTGTTTATAGCTGAATGAGACGAACAAAATGACACGAAAACTATCCAATTTGAACATTGTTTTGGGTTATTGAAACGAAAATTCTGATTCATGTTTTCGTTTCAATAACCCATAACAATGTTCAAATTGGATAATTTTGGTGTCATTTTATTCGTCTCACTTAGCTATATAAAATTGCTACAATGTTCATTTTATGAAAATTTAAAAAATCGATTTGAGATTCAAAAAAGTTTGTGTATTACAACGAAGAGCTTGTAATAAATTCAAAATTTCAAACGCAATTTTCTCGAAACTACAACGATTCAGAACATGCCGTAAAAACAAAAAATGCTTCATTTCTCATGAACTTTCCGAATTTCAACAATAAAGGAAAAGTATTTTTTTGTGAACTTTATAAGAAAGGGAATAGTGTTATTTTTTTAGATGCCTTACATTATTTAACTAGAAGTGAAGCCAAATATGATGAGCTATTTGCGAGAACTAGACTCTAGGTCGATAGTCGGGTCGATCTATATTTCACTTGGCCTAATCGGACTATTATGTAATATCGCAACTGTGATCATGATCATCTCGAAGCGGGTTTTCCGACTCTCCGCTTACACTATGATGGCCAATGTGGCCCTATCCGATGCCATTATGCTGATAGTAGCTGGAGTGGTCTGTGGCCTGAATCTTATATGGCCCACGATGGATCAATGCCTAGAATTAGAAACTCATAAAAGGATAGATAATTTCTCCGAGATAGGTTCAACGTTAAGAAGGTATTTTTTCTTCCATTACACATCCTGTATAACTAGTTTTAGTTCCAATCTAAGCAATGATCAAACACTTTCTACAATCGAGAAAGACAATTGCCATCTCCTGAGTTACTGTTTGTCGTTTTTCGAAATCACGTCATGGACGGCTGGCGTGGTCAGCTACGCCTATCTAGGCCTGAATCGATGCGTTGCCATTTGTTTTTACGGTACGAAAGCCAAGATTTTTAACCAAGTGACAGTGGCTGTGGTCGCATCTGTTTCAACATGGCTCATTGGTATCATTCCAGGTAGAGCAAATCAAAATCTATCAAATAAAATGATATATCTTTCAGCTTGTATTGGCACATTCCCGACTCCACTGGTAGGAAATCTGATGGAAATGTGGTCGATTAGTTTCAAGAGTATAAACGGCCAAAGATCGGGTAGGAAATTACTTACGTCAGCATACCTTCGAGCTTATTTATTATGTACATAAGAGATTTCTTGTTGACTTTTTGAACTTCGTTAAAGGACCAAGAAAAAAGTAGCTATTTTTGTAGATATTCCAAAAGTTCATAAAAAATGGAGCATTTTTTGTTTCCATGGTAAATTCTGAATCGTTGTAGTTTTCGAGAGAATTGCATGTGAAGTTGGAGATTTGTGAAATTTTGTGTATTACAACGAAAATATGCACCTGATAATTTTTCTCTGAATCAATAAATTCTGTATTTTGAGAAGAAAATAATTCAAAATCCTTGAACATTTAGAAAAAAATTTTCAATTTTTGACGAATTTTTCAATTTTTGATGAATTTTTCAATTTTTTACGAATTTTTCGAATTTTTTCGAAACTCCCAAAATAACTCGTCGAGACGAATAAACTGAAACCAAAATGATCCAATTTGAAAATTGTTTTGGGTTATTGAAACGAAAACATTTGAAACGTTTAGCAAGTTTTCGTTTCAATAACCCAAAACAATTTTCAAATTGGGTAATTTGGTGTTATTTTATTCGTCTCATCGAGTTATAAAATGCTATAGGAAATATTTCCAAAATGGAAATAATACAACTTTCCGGAAATTTATGCAACTCTAGTCACGACTCAGGTACAAGCTTTCGTTGTAATACACAAAATTTCCAAAATCATCAACTTCACATGCAATTATCTCAAAAACTACAACTATTCAGAACATGCCATAAAAGCAAAAAATGCACCATTTTTCATGAACTTTCCGAATATCGACAGAAAATGGCAACTTTTTTCCTACCGGACTAGTCCTTTAAGAAGAAACCCATTTCGATTGAAATACTAAAAACAAAAACAGCAAAGTTTTCCTTTTAATTTTTTGAAATTTAGTGATCTTTGTAACGATATCCTTATTGATCAACCTGATCAGTGTAATCACGCAATGGGTTTGTTCAATAATGGTTTTGATGAAAATCCAAAAAGTGAAGAAGAAAATTAACATGAATAAGTTAAATCAGAACAGTGCTACTCGCTTCCATAAACAAGTAAGTGTTGTGGTTGGCACGAATACAAGGTCGACATTCAAGGCGAGTTATTCAGTGACCGCCATGGTGTAGTGGTCCAGTGCGCTGCCAAGGAATTTGGCATCATCGGCACTAGCAAGGCTAAATGAGACGAACAAAATGACACCAAAATTATCCAATTTGAACATTGTTTTGGGTTATTGAAACGAAAATTCTG
>JAQGCP010000093.1:0-23184 GCA_034699885.1 Acrobeloides thornei
AGCCACATTTAGGATAAAATATTTCATGACCCCTAGTTCTTTCGGAGTTTTTGTCAATGCGATGTAGAGATATAGGATAAATAAGGGTGTAGTGATAACTAGGAGGGTACAATGATAGTAGGGCAAATAGCCTGCAAAATTGATATATCCAGAATAGTTGTAGGCGAAATCCATTTTATGAATAACTCTATTAGCTTTTGCTTACTTTTAAGCGGTGCACTAAAATTTTCAACTAACTAAACGGCACATGATCACTGCTTATAAGTAATGTAATACACATGACAAAACAATTCTCGAGTGCGCTGATTAATAACGCTATAGTTATTGTGTAAGAAATAAAATTCAAGGCTGTACCTAGAACTATAAGCTGTGCCATATTTTTGATGGGAGAGGTTGGCGAGTCTTACGCTGGGGGGGGGGTGTAGGTAAGAGATAGTACTAGGGATAAGGAAAATGTTTCCCGTTTAGTCGAACTTTCTCCCTATGCTACTGGCAAGGCCTTCATTTCTATCAACTTGAAAGAAATTACTCGTCAATCAATGACTCGGATTCATTGAAAAATTGAGGTTTTTGAAGCGAAAATTGTGATTTTTTCGCATTTTTTGTCTGAAAATCATTTTCTAATGATTTATGAGAGAAATCGACTGCATTTTCAGGTCCAGGAATGCGCACAATCAACTCCATATAAAATTATTATATATATAAAATTATCTATTGTATGGTCATTTAAAAAAAATTTCTTTATGTGGGGAATCGATTGCACACATTTTCGAACCTTGAAAATGCTTTTCTGACCAGGATTCAGGATATTGTATTGAAGCAAAATGGTCAAAATTCGAATTTTTCCCATTTTGTCTTCAATACATTATCCTGAATTGGGGTCAGGGAAGCATGTTCAAGGTTCAAAAATGCGCGCAATCGATTTCCCGCATAAAGGTACCCAAAACTGAATTAAAAATTTGAACGTTTTTGAGTCTTGGAGCGAAGGGATTGACGCCGTTTAAATTCCTGATTCAAGAATTTTGTATTAAAACGAAATGTTTAAAAAAATTCATTTTTACAAAGATTATACAATTTACATAAAAATTCAATTAGAGAGTTTTATTCGTCTCGTTGTGACGAATTTTTTTCTCACTGACTTGTAGACATGATTCTTGAAATCGCTTAATAACAATTCTAAAGATCTAGAAGTGTGTCGTTGATAAATAAAGTAACCCGTCGCTATAGTTTTTAATTTATTAGACATTAAATAAATTGTCTGAACTACAGGGTGATTCAAAAGTTCGTGGACACTTTAAAATATGTTTTTATATAAAGTTTGGAAGAAATCCCACTGGAAGCTGAGAAAAGTCATTAAGGATTTCCCGAAGCGAATAAACGCGTGCACTGAAGCTCAAGGAGGATATTTTGAATAAGTTTCGTTATTACTTCGTTCTTTTTTGTGGGTTGTTATAAATTATAAAAGTGTCCACGAACTTTGGAATCACTCTGTATAGTGAAGCACAAAAATTGGAATTTGTACTTTTGAGAAAAAATTATCATCAAAGTTTATTAGATGTACTTTTAAATTTTATTTAAAAATGTAACATATTTTAATTAATATAAAACATGGAGATAATAATAAATAAATAAATAAAAATACAATTTTCACAAATTTTCTTATTTTTAAGACGCAAAAATATGAAAAATTTTATTTTGTTTATTATTAATAATAATAAATAGATCAACAAGCTTACGATGAATAAATCCGCAAACGTCCCTTCCGCAAAAGTCCCGTTCTCAAGTGTCACACCGACTTATGAACAATAATTTGAAGCCTTTGTTTCGAGCTATTCGAATCCTTAATCCTTCCAGACTTGATCTTCTTAAAAATCGTTACAAAAAACATCCTATACGGCTTAATCAAAACCATAACCAAGATGTAACTTATCGGAGCGCTTAATGGAGTAAGATTAAAGAAAATAATCCCCAAGTGCATGTTATTGATAACCGAGAAGATAATCAGAGCAGCAAAACAAAATGGCAAAAAGATGAAGCAAATGACAAAAATGGTTTGGATTAAAGCTGATTTGTAAAACATGATTTGCATCTGAAGTGTTTTCTTGGTGACGATATCGACTGTTGAGTGGATGGTTTTGATTGTAATGACATTGAAAACAATGATGCCCATAAGCTCACCAAAGACAAAGAATATCAGAAAGAAAATATAGAGTCTCAGCCATATGTTCGATTTCATTGCATATCCAACAGTTGATGGCTAAATTTTTTCAATTAGGAATTATTCAAGTATTACGTAATATAAAATTTGCGTTTTTTATATACTCCCTGTAATTTTTAGTCTTAAGCCTAAATCTAAACATAAGACTAAGCCTAAGCTCAAGACTAAGCTTAAGCCTAAGCGATGCCCAACCCTTTACTTTTTTCTACTGTCCAATTCTAACGACCCCTTACCTTGTTTATAAACACCGTCTGAATGAATTCAAGCAAATCAGATTCGTTTTGTCCAAAATCCATAAAAATTGTTTCTTTTTCACTTCTGGCTAATCTCAAAATGTTATTGTTATAGCTACAGTAGTAAACATATATGCGATATAAGAGCCAATGAATAGTTTAGGATCCTTTATAAACTCCACTATTTTTCCTCTGCCTTTCATAACCGCATATTGATACCACATCAAACACGAATACGAAACAACTTGATTCATTATAATCACACAAATGATTTCAAGGCTAAGATAGGTCCCTTCTGTTCCAAAAATTCCGAGAATACCAAGACAGAATCCACCGACTAGTGGAAAAAGTGTTGCTGGTTGAGATAAGAAAAATATTATTACCAAAAGAAAATTTGTTATAGCCACATTTAGGATAAAATATTTCATGACCCCTAGTTCTTTCGGAGTTTTTGTCAATGCGATGTAAAGATATAAGATAAATAAGGGTATAGTGACAACTAGAAGGGTACCATAATAATAAGGCAAATAGCCTGCAAAATTGATAACTTCAGTATAGTTGTAGTCGAAATCCATTTTATGAATAACTTTATTAGTTTTTGTTTACTTTTAAGCGGTGCACTAAAAACTCCAACTGACTAAACGGCACCTAATCGCTGCTTATAAGCCATGTAAACGTGTATGACATATGTCAAGACAACTCTCTAGTGCGCTAATTAATAACGTTATAACTTTTAAGCTAGCCAATCTTTGAGTTTGTATTTTTGTGTCAAAAATATGTTTAGTTGTGTATTGAAATGATACAATTAGCACCAAAATTCATATAGGACAAGGAGTTTTGTGTCAAAAATGTGTTCTTTCATATATTTTATAAATATAATTAGCTTAAATTTGCATAAAACTTGATAGAACTATAGAAATCATAAACTATAAGCTTAAATCACTATCGTCTTTCCCTTGCCGCAAATAGGTGGAATCGAAGTTTTTTAGAAATTTTTTGAAAAGAAATTCCCCACCCTTCCATAGGGTGGGTAAAATTTCAGACTTTGAAAAAGTTTTCCAAATAGGCTGCTTTTTTATATTTGGGGGTTTTTCGATATGGAGAACTCATATTTGAAGAAATTTTTTGATTTGGACCGCATTGAGAGTGGTGAAAATCGTTCGAATCGGCCGGAGTAGAGTAAAAAATCACGATTCTGATCCATTTTGAGTAAAAAATCTTTTGTAGCCTATTTCTTTTTTCGTCGATTTTGAGTTCTAAACTGGAAGGTTGCGGTCGAAAACACGATTCTGAGCGATAAATTTTTTTACCAAGTTGCTGAAATAAAACGAATTTTGTTCTTAGCCAGGAACTTTTGAAAAACCTAATATTTCAATTTCATGAAATTTTTTGCATATAGTTATTTTTGGGCGTAGATCATTATTATTTTTATATATAGGCGATTTGAGATGATGGCGCTGGCTCAATCCCTGCCAGCGACCATAAGTTTTATGTCTTTTCTTAAAAGCTCTCCAAATAGCTCATTTTCTGTATTTGGGATTTTCGAAATGGGGAACTCGAATCTGAAGGACTTTCTCGATTGGCATCTGGAAGTTACTCCTACGAGGACTATACCCCCTTCAAAGCCATTTTAAGTTATACCCCTCCTAGGAGTAACTTCCAGGGTCTAAAATTAAAAAATTCTTTCAGACTCGAGTTCCTCATATCGAAAACCCCCCAAGTACAAAAAAATAGTTCATTTTCATTTCAATACACATATACCCTTCCCTGAATCAGTGTCAAAGATTGGAGTATAAATTTTTGAAGCGAAAACTTTCTATAGGTGTTTATATAAAAAGTGTAGGGCAGATCACTGCCATTCTTATGAGTGATCAGCGGTATTTCAAAACAATTCCTACGAGGATATTATCAGTTAAAAGGAAACCATAAAAATTTCCTATGGGAACCATCAATGTGGCTCCTGGAAACATATTAAAACATTTTCTTAAAATTTTTTATGCAAAAATTTATTATTTTGCCATAAATTTTCAGAATATAGGTGACGCTTGGCTAAGGTTCAAAAGGCCGATCTGCCGTACAGGGGTACCAAAAAGTCGGATTCAAAAACGGACTTCAGATTCGTGTTCAGCGACCCCGAAAACCTAGGTTTCAAAAATTGATTCGAATTTTCGTTACTATGGCCACTCTTCATTCAAGACTGGTTCGAGATTTCGAGACATCGTCTCTTAACCTGTCGCTATAGTTTTTAATTTAATGGACATTAAATCAATTGTATGAACTATAATGAAGAAAAAAATTGGAATTCGTACATTCTGAGAAAAAATTATCATCAAAATTTATTAGATCTACTTTTAAGGTTTAAACAATTACAGTTAAAAATATAACAAAAAGATAACCATGTGGACAGTCCCTTTAATATGCAGAATTTCTATGAACAATAATTTGAACCTTTTGTTCCGAGCCACTCGAATCCTTAATCTTGCCAGACTTGATCTTCTTGAAAATCGTCACAAAAAACATCCTATACGGCTTAAGCAAAACCATAGCCAAGATATAACTTATCGGAGCGCTTAATGGAGGAAGATTATAGCAAATAATCCCCAAGTGCGTGCTATTGATAATCGAGAACATAATCAGAGAACCAAAACAAAATGGCGCTAAGATGAAGCAAATGACAAAAATGCTTTCGATTAAAACCGATTTGTAAAACATAATTTGCATTTGAAGTGTTTTCTTGGTGACGATATCGGCTGTTGAGTGGATGGTTTTGATTGTCATGATATTGAAAACAATGATGCCCACAAGCTCGCAAAAGATAAAGAATAGCATAAAGAAAACATAGAGTTTCAGCCATATGTTCGATGTCATTGAATATCCAATAGTTGATGGCTAAATTTTTTCATTAGGAATTATTCAAGTATTACATAATGAAAATTTGCGTTTTTTATATACT
Source organism: Acrobeloides thornei (assembly GCA_034699885.1). NCBI lineage: Eukaryota > Metazoa > Nematoda > Chromadorea > Rhabditida > Cephalobidae > Acrobeloides > Acrobeloides thornei. The sequence goes on from JAQGCP010000093.1 coordinate 5,405, forward strand.
CCTTGTAATCTTTTGGTTTTAAGCCTAAGTTTAAATCTAAGCAGAAGACTAAGCTCAAGTCTAAGCCTAAGCTTAAGAAAGTCTACATTTTTCGAAAATTTACTTTTTTCTACTGTCCAATTCTAACGACCCCTACCTGATTTATAAAAATCGTCTCTATGAATCCATACAAATCAGGTTTGTTTTGTCTAAAATCCATAAAAATGGTTTCTTTTTTACTTCTGGCTAATATCATAAATGTCATTATCATAGCTACAGCAATCAACATATATGCAATATAAGAGCCAAGAAATATTTTAGGATTCTTTATAAACTCCACTAATTTTCCTCTACCTTTCATAATCGCATATTGATACCACATCAAACCCGAATACGAAACAACTTGATTCAATATAATCACACACATAATTTCAAAGCCAAGATAAGACCCTTCTGTTCCAAAAATTCCCAGAATACCAAAAGAGAATCCACCGACTATTGGGAAAAGTGCTACTGGTTGTGATAAGAAATAGATTATTACCAAAAGGAAATTTGTTATAGCCACATTTAGGATAAAATATTTCATAACCCCTAGTTCTTTTGGAGTTTTTGTCAATAAGATGTATAGATATAGGATAAATAAGGGTGTAGTGATAACTAGGAGAGTACTATGATAGTAGGGCAAATAGCCTGCAAAATTGATAACTTCAGTATAGTTGTAGTCGAAATCCATTTTATGAATACTTTATTAGTTTTTGCTTACTTTTAGCGTTCACTAAAAACTCCAACTGACTAAACGGCACCTAATCACTGCTTTTAAGTAATGTAAACGTGTCATATGACAAGACTCTAGTGCGCTAATTAATAACGTTATAACTTTTTTTAAGCTAGCCAATCTTTGAGTTTGTATTTTTGTGTCAAAAATATGTTTAGTTATGTATTAAAATGATACAATTAGCGCCAAACATCATATAGGACAAGGAGTTTTGTGTCCAAAATATGTTCTTTCATACATCTTATAAATATAATTAGCTTCAAATTTGCATACACTTGATAGGACTACAGAAACTATAAAGATTAAACTTCAAATTAAAAAATTCAAATTTGTGAAGCTAGAAAAATATTTAATTCAGATCTATGTTTCTGTTTTTGTCAGTCAAAATTTTGATCAAAGCTTTTAAAATTTTTGACAAATTTTTATTTTGACCGATCTCTAATAAAAATCAATCAAAAGATTTTAAAAATTTCAATAGCAATCAATCAACAAAGTCGTGCGGAAATAGATTTATGAGATTGTTTCGGATTAATATGATTGCAGTAGAGGTTTGCGTCGAATCTTGTTTGAAAATGGCCTAGTCAAGTATTCTTGTTCCTCTTGTTGCGCTAAATAATTGCTATGATGTCTTTTCAACAAAAAAGTATTTCAATAGATGTCGTTTTTTGTCCAAAATGATCTATGAGCTTTAAAAATTTACTCAAATTGTTACTCGTATTTTTTTACATAAGTTTTATATGAAAACACAAAACACATTTATGCTGTGTATTTGTTTGCATAAATTGCATTGTGTCTATCAGGAACAATAGCATCAGTCTGCATAGAAAAGTTGGGAAATTATATTTGTCCTTGGTCTTTTAGGTGGCAATAAAATCATTTCGAGCATATAAAATTGACCTGAACCAACATAGAAATTTTGAATTCTACAAGGTAGTAATTTTAAAAGATTTTACAGGATGTATAAAAAACCGGAATTTGGGCGTTTTTACATTTTTTCGACCCAAAAATGTTTTGCAAAAATGACCTTACTAAGGGTAATTTTATGCGGGGAATCGATATGTCACGTTTAAAAAATTGTAGAAAATTTTTTCCGATTTTTGACCCTGGATTGACCCTCTTTCTGATCCACAATAGCTCCAAGATTTCTATTTCTTTTCCCTCTGATCTTTTTTGTAAATATAGAATTTGCATGAATAGGCTGTTCTCGCCGCATAAATTTGTCTTAGAGGTACTTGAGAATATATAGAATGCTTTACTATTTGCTCAATTCCAGTATTTCGTATAAGGTATGGCAAAGAACCGGACTTTTATACGATTTTTTTCCTATTGTTCATATTTTTTAAATTTCCACCCAAATAATCATGGGGGGCTTAAACGAGAATCGATAGAGAAATCGAATTGTCAAATCTTTTTTTGGCTGGGGAAATCTTTTTCCCCAAAATTACTTGGTTTGAACATTTTTCCTCCCTCAAACTTACCTCGGTGATGCAGTGACAAAGCAGCGGCTTCGTGGCCACAAGGTTGCGTGTTCGAATCCCGCTTTGTGTCAATTTGATTCCAAATTAGCCAATTTAGAACCATTGGCTAATTTGGAACCAAATTGTCTCCAAGAGGGATTCGAATCCGCGACCATGATTGAAATGAAACAATTTTGTTCTTGGCCAGGAACTTTTGAAACAACCTAATATTTCGATTTTCATGAAATTTTTTGCATATTCTTATTTTTGGGCATATAAAATTTACTTTTTTTACTTCAGATAATTTTTTATTTTAACAATTGATATTTTCGGCTGTTTCTTCAAAAGAACTGAATCAGGGTTGTCTTTATCAAAAATGGGCATCTCGTCAGCATCGCAATTTGTGTTTTCATGCTTCAAATCATATGATTCTTCATCATTAGAAGATAAATGTAATTTTTCCTTTGACCTTTTTCACATGATTTTTGGTAATTTTTTTCAGACCTCTCCTTCCTTTTAATAATGTTACATTCTGAATGACCCCAATCTATTCCCCGCAAAAAATTACTCTATAGGATCATTTACATTATTTTGGGTCCCTCTCCTTTAAGAGTAATAAATTTTTTTGCCACACCATGTATAAGGGTGTTTTTGGGACATGTATAAAATTAGGCGGTCCGATTCTCCCATCTGAAACAATTTAAAAATTTTGATCATAGGATCCATCTCGTCTAATTTATCTTCTTGTGTTGATAAAAAACGCGTTTATTTTTAGGTTTGATTAATTTTTTAATGGTTTAATGCATTTTAATGATTTGGAATGCAGACACACCCTAAACTTTCTCAATGAAGAAGAACGTGCTGATAAAAAACTTTAATGAATGACTGCGCACCGTCTGACTCACATGCATTTTTTCATTACCTTTGTCATGTCATGCATTACCGCCTCTTCTCTTCGATGGGTTTTTTAACACATTGATCAAGTTTTAGAGAGCTTTTGCGTATTTCTCAAGAAAAGTACTTAACCTATTTAATTATTTGAAGTGCGCGAATGTTTTTTCTTTCGTTTAATAGTATTCCTTTCTTTTTGTCTAAAATCATTTTTAGAATGGCACCACAAAATATTGCTGCTCTAGATAATGCTATGAATACTTTCATGAATTCATTTTTTCATAATGGTATTCAAAGACTTGATAACAAGAAAACCATGCTAGAAAATGGGCAACTTAGTCTGGATTATAATAAATCGATGGATGATTCTAATGCTTATTGCAAGGATATAGTTTTGAAGAATGGATTGCCCTCTTCTAGCTCATGCTTGTCTAAATTGCCACATCAACTAAAACCTATCCAAGTATGAAAACCTTTTTGAAAACGCTTCAGGGAAGGAGGGGGTGTATTGAAACGAAAATGAAAGAAAGTTCAAATGTTCTCAGGAAAACTGGGATGTCTATAGGGTTTTATAGGTGGGAAATCGACCGCATTTTCAGTGGATAGGCCAATTCAGGGAATAGAATTTTTAGTTTTTTAGGGGTATATCCAGGGGTGTTTTGAGTGATTTGGGCTTCTCCGAGATCAACCTAATCGAGTCCTGGTGGTATAATTTTTCACTCAGACTAGACTTTTTTCTGCATAGACAAGAACGGGATGGAATGATCGTTCAAACAACACAAAACGGGACGACAAGAATGGGATGACAATGATGCTTTTAATTCTCTTCATAGTCCCGTTCTTGTCGTCCCGTTTTTGTGTCCCGTTCTTGTTCGTCCCGTCGATTCGTCCCGTTATTGTGTTTGCCCTTTTTCCGCTTGAAACACACGTGTGAGGATCACCTACCAACGCATTATTCACTCGAATGACGGGGAATTCCTTTGTTAAATTTTTCCCGAATTTCGGTTGCGCAATGCAATTATTTCCTACGTCAACAAAAAATTTAGAATCTTAATGAACCCTCTTATGTCTCTATCACCGATGGCTCAGATTCACCAATTGTAATTGTTGGAAAAGATGGAAAAGTTCGTAAAATTTATCCCAGTGCGCAAAATTATACTCCCAAGAATATGCCAAATAGTAAAATTTCACAAAATAAGTATGTTTTTTAAGTATACAACGATTAAAGGATCAATCGAGTGGGGAAAAAGTTGTCACTCTTGTTGATATTCGAAAAGTTCATGAAAAATGGAGCATGTTTTGTTTTTACGGCATGTTCTGAAACGTTGTAGTTTTCGAGATAATTGCGTTTGAAGTTGGCGATTTCTGAAATCTGTGTATTACAACGAAAACATGATCGCAGTGAAAATTCGTCACTGAATCAATAAAAGCTGTGTATTGAATCGAAAATTTAAAAAAATTTTTCACCTTTCATCGACTTACGAAAACTGCCAAAAAATTTTGAATTTTTGCGTCAATACATAACTTTTATTAATTCAAGGATGAATTTTCACTACGTTCATGTTTTCGTTGTAATACACAGATTTCAAAAATACCCAACTTCAAACACGATTATCTCAGCAACAATAACGATTCAGAAGTTGCCGTAAAAACAACAAATGCTCCATTTTTCATGAACTTTCTGAATATATATTTTTTTCGAGTGGGCTAGTTTTTTAAATGTGCTTAAATCTTCTTTTTAGTACAAATTACTCTAATTTACATCATAATGGCCCTATCATTCGAGAAATCACAGATGAAGAAGAGGAAGGAATTATTAGAAAAGAAGAAAATAATCAAAAAAATTTTAGGAGAAACTACTAATATTTTAATTTATTTTACAACTTTTATTAGGGGTTTAACAAATAAGAATGAGGTAAATATATAAATAAGTTAATTTAACCATTAATGTACAAATTAAGTATTTTTTTAAATAAATGACCTTTTTACAGAATGTTTTGGCAATTTGTAAAAGTACGACAGCGCCGAACGGGGCACCAAACGGGGCGCCGAACACGCCAAACGGGTTAATTAGGCTTAGGCTTAGACTTAGGTCTAGGCTTAGACCTAAGACTAATTAGGACCCGTTTGGCGTGTTCGGCGCAGTCGTACTTTTATAAATTGCCGGATGTTTTTTGACCCGAAATTTTTTCAAAAATGACCTTATTAGGACTAATTTTATGCGGGGAATCGATGTGCGCATTTCTGACGCTTGAAAACGCTTCCCTGACCCTTAATCAGGGAATCGTAGTGTGTGTATTGAAGCGAAAATCGAAATTTTTTAGATTTTCTGCTTGAAAATGATTTTCTGGGGGGTAAATTTATGCAGGGAATCGAGCGCATTCCCGAAGCTTGGAAACGCTTTACTGATCCGGAATCAAAGAAAAATTGGTCATCGCTTCAAACAAAAATCAAGAATCGATACACATATCCCGAGCCACTGAATCAGGATAGCGTTTTCAAGCTTCGGAAATGCGTGCAATCGATTCCCCGCATAAATTTAACCCTAGAAAACCATTTTCATGCAAAAATCTAAAAATGTTCAATTTTCGCTTCACTACACACATTACGATTCCCTGGTTCAAGGTCAGGGAAGCGTTTTCATGCTTCGGGAATGCGCGCCATCGATTACTCGCATAAAATTAATCCTAATAGGATTATTCTTGAAAAAAATTTTCAGGTCAAAAAAACATGAAGAAATCGCTCAAATTTCAGTTTTTTTATACACTCCGTAATTAAACATAAGCTGTACCCCTTCGATTCTTGGCTCTTGTTTCTGCTGAGAAACGGCAGATAAAAGCTATAAACGCACAGAATAGTAAAAGGCATAGAATGACCAAGAGCAAAAAGACGATAAACCATGTCTGAATATGCCAACAACATTCATTATAATAGTCTCCACAACAACCCCAGTAGAAAATTGCATTGCCTCCGTTACCTAAAAAACTTATTTTACAAAAATTAAAAAAAACATAGGGTTGTGTGAACACAATTTGCGATGCTCAAAGTTACAAAAAGTGACAATTTTGCCACCGATCATAAGTTGTGCATTACTACAAGGTCAGAATTAGGAGCGGTTACTCAAAGGGTTCCATGGTTCGGTGGTACTGGGCTTGTTTCAGGCGCTCCTCAGGGCTGGTTCTTGAGGCCAAAAGATTTTGCTTAGTAGTAACGTCTCTTCGGATGGTTCTCTATAATGCTCGGCATTACACAAATATCCGTGCGCAAATAACGCCACCCCTACCTATGGTCCCATCAGGGGTCAAAAAGGGACTGGGCCGACCCTCCCCAGATCTTTTCTGCCTTTGCGCCCTACTCAGATCGAAACCCACTTGCCCCTTCCTAATGTTAAAAATGGAAAAACATAAAATCATATTCATAGTCTTAAAAATCTGGTACCCCTTTCATATATTTATGTGAACTTACATATTTGATTCCCACAAAATTTTGAACTAATCTCATTATCTATACCAATACCGCCTACTATGTCATATAAACAAGCTAGCAATAAAATAAAAGATGCAGATTTTAATATTAAACGTAAATTAGATATCATTTTTGCATATCAATATTTCAATTTTCCTAAAATAAGTATGCTCAAAAGTAAAAATATTCAATGTTAGCTAAAAATCAATAATAATAAGCTGTAAATGAGTCATAGGCAAACTTCGAAGTTTAAAAAAATCAAAATTTATGCATGACAGTGGCGTAGCTAGGGAAGGGAAACCCCGAGGTGGTTCCCCCCATTTCTGAACAAATTAAAAAATTTTCCTAATGGTCTTGCCCCCTTATGTTTTTGCCTAAATTTGTTCAAAAATCATAATGGTCTCCCATTCCCATTCTTGGAGGCTGGCTACGCCACTGATGTATGAGCAAACCTAAATCCAATCTTCTTAATATAACAAGATTCACCTATCGGTAATCCCTATGCCCATCTTGTACCGTTAATCGGTCGGATGGCACACAGGTGTTAATCATAGTGTGAGTAGTGGAAAATACACCGACAAGTATTTACCAATTAACGGGCATCAGTTTTAGGTCTCGGTAGCACAATGGTAGTGCACTTGGACGGTAGCCAGGAGGTCCCGGTTGGAAACTTTTGCCTAATTTAAAAAATTTTTCTTATATTTCCACGTTCTCGGCGTGGTTAATTCGAGCTTCAATATTTCCAAAAATGAGCTTATATACATTTATTTAACATGATTTATAAAAAAATAAAAAACAAATAAAATTAAAGCTAGCAGATTTGAGAAAGTTTAGTGCTTATGCTAATGGTTTTATCATAATTTTTATCCATTGAGGCCAACCTTTAGTTTTATCACTAGTAAGGGTTTGATTATATTGGCGGAGCTGTGAGATTGACACAGGTTTTCCTTTAAGCTTTTTGGGTATTACTCCAATAAAATCGTTATGGAAACTACCAATGAAAATATGAGTTCCATTATCGGTTGCCTAAACTCTAATTTAAGTGTTAAAGGAAATTTATTACCTGTGATATCTCTTGCATATTCCCCATAGGATCATGCATAGAGGAAATAATGGTGCCATTCATATTTAGCTCCACCACAAGGCCATATTTAGGCATAAAATAAGGCAGCATATTTAATACATAGCGATCGGGTATCATCTAAAATCATTATTACATTAAACTTTGTGAAACTAACATTTAACAAGCCAGAACGTATAAATGGCAAAGGCCCTAATATATCCAAATAATTGGTGACGTTTGGAAGTCTAGCCCAAGCCATACCAACGTAAAAAGATCCAGAAGTCGATGGTCGAATATTATCAGGATACCCAGGTAAATTATTTGCAAAAATTTCGCTATTCCCTTGTTCAGGCCCAGTAAACCAGAATCTAAAAGTATAGATAAACTAACATCGCTAAAGAATCAATACATGGGGCCGAGCGCGCTTGATTTAAACTATCAGTTTAAATCAAGCGTTCTCGAGATCGCCTGGACAGATACATGGCAAACAGACATTACACGTTTAATCATACCTAATTATTCGAGCCATACTTGTTTCACTAATAAGAACCGATTGCCTATCAGGCATTATTTGAATTCCATTAGGGAAATAAAGATCTTTGAGAAGAACATCGGCTTGACCAGTTGAAATTTTTAGTCTAATCACTCTAAAATAAATTCCTTTATATCATTTAAGAAGTTAAACTTACCTTCCGTTTGGTATGCCTTCCAGCATGATATGGAAAAAGTATCGAATATCCCATTTTGTTGAAACATCACTAAATATAATTGTATCTTCATCCAAAACATCAAGATCATTAGGAAAGGTTATTGGAAGTTCATCGATAACAGTGCCAGTTGGTAGTAGCACACGTTTTTCCTCTATTATTTAACATAATTTTATTTGATACAAAAGCTTACTTGTTTGAAGATTTATTACAATTATTCCAAGATAGGCATCAGCAACAACAATTTCTTTTCCATTTAACCAACGAATACCGAGAACACGACCACAGTTTGGTAAATCATCAAAACTATCTAAATTAAAAAATAAAATATTCATGGAAAAATAAAATATGACAGAAAAACAAAGCTACACCTACTACTAAATTTGGCATGTTTCGGAATTATTGAACTATGCCTCCTGCGACGGACAGTCTTTGCGCACACCATCTTTGTGGACACCTTCAGTCTTTGCGCACACTTTTTTCGAAAGAGGTGTACGCAAAGATGGTATGCGCAAAGATGGACCTCTCTCCTGTGACAAAATAAGAATTCTAAACCCGACACTTATCTGATCACAAAAAATTGGCGTTTATTTTTTAATTTTAAAAATATGATTATAAATCTAACCACAATTTGAAGCTCCAAGGGGTAGCGATTCAGCTATTTGACCATCCTTTATTTGCAAAACTTTTCCATCCACAGTACCAGAATAAATAGTGCTTCCATCAAGAATTAATGATTCAGGTCCCTGAACTTGTCCCTTTAAAAGCATTTCAGGATTGCATAAATCACAATTTGGTGTTAAAGGGCCATCAAAAGGGGGTGCAAACTCCATACTAAAGAATCTTTATGCAATTTTTTCCTATTTTTATTATTACCTATATACTTCAGTTTCATACGCTATAGCTTCACTTAATAAAAATATTAAGAATAAGACAGAAATGTTTAAATTTCTTCTTTTCATGATAAATATTTATGTCAATATTTTAATAGTTTTGCTTATGCTCTAAAAATAACAAATAATAAAAAAAAGAATCAACGAGATAATTTGAGAAATTAAAGAATTTATACAGACACTATTTCTTTACCCTATTCGGAAAAATGAATCTCCGAAACAGACTAGCTAAATAAAACGAACTATAAGTTCACAGGCGCATTCTTTGTGCTTCTTGTCCACTCAAACAAACCGGACGAACATTAGGAAGCTAAAAATTTTCGAGTACTTTTCGTGTCAAAAGTTAGTTCAAACGTATAAAGCAGTCCAGTATTACCAGTTTAAATAAAATTAAAAAGTAGTTGAAATTTTTTTAAGTGGTCAGTTCAAAAAGTTTACATAGGATTCAAATTTGGTAATGTAGCGTAAATCGTGAAGAACACTCTTAAAATTGTAATTTGAGTAGTTTCTTTATTTAAAGGATAACTAAAGTACAAAGGCTAGAGGTTGTGTACCAAAAACAAATAAATTTGATCTTGATGTCACGTTGAGATTTGTCAAATTCTTATATGAAAACATTCGGGTAATGAAACATTAAACTTAAAGGGCTAGACTGGAGTGACGAGCACTTAGATAATTTAAATCGGGACAGTGTATAACCCCCTTTTTTACCCAAAGATGACTAAAATGACAATGTAAAATTCTGAAAACTTCACTTTCTTCCTAAAAATTCGAAAATAGGCATATTTTTAAGAGTCAAAACAAACAAAAATAGAAATTTTGAATTCCTACATGAGTTTTCCATGCAAATTGATGTTCTACAAAGTTGTTTCACATACAATTTCGCGTTGAAAGGGCCCCTTGTCAGGCACGTAGGGAGGGGGGGGGGAAGGGTAAGAAGGTCTATATGCCCCTCGAAATCGGAAAAATGAAAAATTTTTCCTAATGGTCAAGGAGACCAAGAAGTAAAAACCTCAAAACAAGATGGACCAAGGGGTATAGACCCCCTGAAACTAGATTCTTGTTACATGCCTGCCCCTTGCTGATGATTTTTGAATGTCAAAAAAAGTTATGGCCGTTTTAGGGAGGGTGATACCTCTATCCGATTCGACCATTTTCCGTGGTCAAAATCAAAAAATTACTTAAGATTCGTGTAAAACATACACGAACACCTCGCGTACAAAAATCAGTCGATTTGGAGAACTTTTTGAAAATTCGATTTTTTACTCATGAGAAAAAATTCAAATTTTCAAAAAGATCTCCAAATCGGCTGATTTTTCATACTCGAAGGTTTTTTGACATGAAGAACTCGAATCCATAGGTCACCAAGGGGGGGGGGGTTACAGTACCCCCTCACCACTCATCCTCGGATCTTCCCCTTTATAGTCATTCATCTATCCATCATGAGGGTTCGTGTACCCTCCCCCTTCCAATTCATTCATCTTATAAATTTTTGAAAATTTTATCATGTACCCCCTCCTCTAAAAGGTCATTCATCCATCCATTCTGAGGGTCCGGTGTATCCCCTCTACTGGTAAACTATGCACTAGACTATTGTGTGAGGAAAATTTAAATTATGAGCAAAAATGTTTATACCAATATTTTGGTCGAATTTTGCCACTACTCTATCAAATCTCTTTCCACTAATCGATGTCGTATAAACCGCTGCTTCGTATGTAGCAAGATTTCCGATGGGATCAGCTTCATCACAATATGTCCCGTTACAGACACAGGTTGTCCTTTTATCACCATAGGTCTTCTGGGAACATGGTTTAGAATTGGCTGCCTCGATACCACCCAAAAATATGAGTCCAAAAACTATTATCAACCACATTCTTTTCTTGCAACTAAGCTATGAAAGTAGCGACAATTAAAATAAAAATGATAGTTGATTTCTTTATATGGCTTGATAGTAGCGTCTATGATAATAAATTGCTTTTATTAGTCTATGGTAATAAATTGCTTTATAGCTTGTAACAAAAACGCATAAATTTTTGGGGTTTTAAGATTTTATTACACGTAGAGTAGACCGATACTGATCAGTCAACGTGTAAAACATGTGGAAGGACATAAAATTTAAATTTTACAGATATATTAAAAAAAGAGTGAGGAATTTCACCAATAACTTGGAGAATGTTACACTTGCCACACTATCCTTCTAGTTCCCTCTGAAAATGACTGTCTTTAAGCAAGCTTTGTTCTAGAAAATGAATTTTTCAAATTTTTTATACCTCAAATTCGTGTTTTTTGGCTATAAATTTCCACGGGATGACTTAAATCGACTAGTTTAGTCCGCGGGATCACGAAGTGACGGTGTATCTTTAAGTCTGCCTTTTTAGACGAAAAAGGTGACCCAACGGAATGTGAACCAGATGTCAAATTCTGTCTCAAAATAGTCAGTGACAAACTCGGTGAACATGCAATTGGGAATCTTCTGCTTGTATCAACCTCAATTACAATACATCTTGTGGTAAACTAGATTATGACGATGATGAAAAAGCTACTGTTTGTTGCTGTGATACCGATGGTTGTAATCTCCCATCTCGAGTTTATACTTCTTTATTGACTTTAACTTTATGTGTTGTAATTCTGATTTTTATGAAGCTTATGACGCCATTTTTAGGCTTTATTTTCAATAAAATATAGTGCAACTCAGCTCAACAGCTAAAAAAATGTGGCCCACTAGTTAGGTTAGTGAACATGGCGCATAGTGGTCCACATTTTTAAAGCTTATGTGCTGAATTGCATCTTATAACAATGAGGTTATAAATGTGTACTAGGTTTTAAAGTGGTAATATCATCATAAGGTGGTGGAGCATTCGGAGTAGGAATTTGTCCTTGACTTTGATAAGCATCATTTTGTGGATTACTGATATATGGCGCGTTTTGTTGAGAAGCAGCCGTTGGATATGTTCCATATGTCGTATTCGTCCCAGAGGCATTAGGAAACGGATTTGTCGGATTTATTCCATAGCCTTGTATCGGTTGATTTGGATAAGGAACTTGTGGTGGAGCTTGAGCTCCAGTGCCAATAGCTGCTGGAAGTGGGGCATTAACATGTGGATAACCACTTGAACCTGATCCATTTGGATATGGTAAATTTCCTGGACCCGGAGCGTTCGGATATGGAGTCGATCCAGGAGCATTAGGATACGGATAGGCTAAATTTTGACCTCCTGGGGCATTAGGATACGGCACAGAAGGAGCAGATTGGTTCGGAGCCTGGGTGCTCGGATATGGAACCTTGTCTGGCAATGGTGCAGCTTGATTGATATTGTTGTAAAACACGTATTTTGGCGTGAATCCAGAATTTTTCATATTAGCACTATCCTCGTCTTCTAAGGTCACTGTGCCTTTCCCAAACACACAGTCTGCATAGGATGGAGGAGCTCCGTCTAAAAAATTGACGATAGAATGTGGTAATGGGAGAATTTTATGGCTTCCAAAACCCTCTAAATTCGAACGATTTCTAGTAAAAAACTGTCTAATTCCACCGATTTTTGGTCAAAAACACATGCCTGATGGTTTTATTCTTGGTCGAAAACCATCGTGCCTGACGGTTTTTGACCAAAAATAAAAAAGCCCTTTGATCAACCCTAGATCAGATCGCATTTCCTATCTCACCAAAACATTGACGAGTACATACTTGTTTCCGTCTGAGGTACCGTCGGCTGTGGTGGAGTCAAATACTCCGGTGGTGGCGGCGCATTCGTCGGCATCGGAACTGCATATTGTGGAGCTCTAATTGGATAGGTTCCTATCAAAACCGGGAAATCCACACATAAAGAGTTGTTTATATGTCCCTTAGCCGAGATTTTGACCTCTAGCTTATAATCCACTTGTATGATCGGGCACACATTAAAACTCGGAGCAATTGGCGGGATCGGTAGGTTCATGGTGTGCTGACGCGTCTGATTAGCAGGGACACAAATGTTCTAAAACGTAAGAGTAAGTCACATCCTAGGAAGCAGGTCTAACCTGTGAAGCCTTGGTAACTGTTCGGGTTTTAAGTGCCCTAGCAATATGATCCAGATGACAATAAAGAACTGTTCCGACTTCTGTGCATTTCCCTTCGTATTTCGAAATTTCCGTTAGAAACATGTCAATTCGTTCAACTTCTTTGGAAGAAGTGTTATTGATCTCAAGATTAGCGACAATGGTTTCACCAGGGACATATCCACTTTTTAGCAGGCTTATCTAAAAATCAAGCTATCCACATAATCTTTTGAGCCTTACTTTGACCGCAATTCTCCCATGTTTGAATAAAACCACACCAAGGTTCTTGCTATCCATTTTTATGATCGGGTTTGCAGCATAAGGGATCGTATTCAGATCAAAATGTGGTATAACCGTAAAACTCTGCATCGCCGTTTTGTCAAATTTCCATGGGCGATCGATTTTTGCCTTGCAATAATACCGAATGTAACCGAGGCTTCCTAAAATGTTGTAAGGCACTAGTCTGTCTTCAAAATACTAAATTTAACAAACAAGAACATTAACTTTGCGGGTAAAGTTAATATTCTTTGTATGTGCTCAAAGTTAAAGGACCAGTCCAGTAATTTACAATCATATTAAAAAATGATATATTCGGAAAGATCATGAAAAATGGAGCATTTTTTGTATTATAAAAAACTACTGTTTTCGAATGATTTTTGATGAAAAACAGTAAAATTTGGACCCGTTTTCCGCGATTATTTTCTGGGGACACCGATTTGTATACCTTCAAAACTTGGTGGACACATAGGAGGTAGATAAAACGAGAAAGGAAATCGATTCACACCAGCTGGCAAGCTTTTATCACTGTTGCAACCATCCCAGACAATAATCTTGGAATCTAGATAAACTTGACATCCGCGGACTCTTCGCTGAGAATGCTGACCTGCACGGCTAGTAGCTCTAAAAAAGAAGCTTATAAAAAAATGAGTGATCTTACATATGAGAATCATAGCATATCCAACTAGCATGAGCTACTCCCATCGTATGCAACGCTACCGCTCTTGCTTTCATAGACTCTTTTAACTCAATATGGAGATATCCACGAACAAGTTGTCCAGGACCATAAACTCCCGAGGGAGATTCATACTCGATTCGAAAAGTTTCCATGTCTAATCTAAATTTTCGTTAATCAACTTATTTACAGTAGTGGCCAAAACAGTTGACTCAAGCATTGATTTGGGTATTAAAGGAGGTGCATTTTGCGACCATTTGGGAGAAAGAAAAAATTTTTTCGTAAAAATGATTCTATTGGGGGTAATTTTATGCGAGAAATCGATTGCGCGCACTCCCGAAGCGTAAAAACACCATCTTGGTCAAGTTTTCGTGAAAAATTGTCTATTTTTTAGCCTTTTTTCATCTTTTTTCGCGAACGAAAAGCGGCAATTTTTCACAAAAACTTGGTCAAGATGGCATTTTTTTTACGAAAAATTTTTTCTCCCAATTGGTTGCAAAATGCACCCCCTTTAATTTTGTTTTTAGCTCATCGCAGGATCCAAAAATGAGTTTTAGATGCTGATTTTTTTCAGAATATAAGAATCCAATATCTAGAATCAAATAAAAAAAGTTAATTTTGAAATCAATCATCAAGTTTTCGTTGTAATGCATGATCCTCAAAATAATTAATGACCCTATTAATGCATGTTCATTAAGTTAACTCAAAATCTGTTTAGGAAGAGATTTTTAGATGAAATTTTTAAAAATTAGATTCTACTTGTTTCCAGGAATCCAAATTGTGGTCGATCACCCAATTTGGACCAAACGATTAGCTTCTGGATCCATAACAAGTTTACCAAAAACCTCGATTTTTCATAAATTATGCAACAAATTGATGTTTTTGGTAAACTTGTTATGGATCCAGAAGCTAATCTTTAATTCCAAATCGGGTGTTTGACCACAATTTGGATTTCTGAAATCAAGTAGAATCTAATTTTAAAAAATTTCAATTAAAAATTTCTTCCCAAATAGATTTTGAGTTAACTAAACGAGCATGCATTAATAGGGTCATTAATGATTTTGAGGATCATGCATTACAACGAAAACTTGATGCTTGATTTCAAAATTAACTTTTTTATTGGATTCTAGATATTGGATATTCTGAAAAAAATTCGCATCTAAAACTCATTTTTGGATCCTGAGATGAACTAAAACAAAATTAATACTTGAATCAGCGCTTGAGTCAACTGTTTTGGTCACTACTATATAAAGCAAAAAAAAACTAGAAATACGTAATAGTCTTTGTTCAAAGGATTAAAATTTTACGAGTCATATAAGAAATATTTATACACGTTATGATTTTCTTAATATTTCACAAGGACAATGTGAATCATCCGTTTTATGGCAGAAAACTCCAAACAATGATATAAACACCTAAATCAACACAGCACTGAAGAGTATTGAATAAAATTATTGATTGAAGACAAACTAGGTGTGCTATTCAAATTACTATTCGACTTTTTCATATTTTCGTTATGTGTGTTGAGGTCTATGATAAGACAACCAATTTTAAAAGTACATATCTAGACCGAGAGCCGGTGAACCTCAAAAAATTATGATGAAAATGATGGTGACGTCAAGCTTGCGGATAGAATTTCGCTTGTCTCGCCGAGCCCCAGCGAAACTGAGTGCCAGCCTAAATCGTTTTGATAACTTGAATTTTATTGAAAACCCATGGCTTACGAAAGTTTGCAAAAAGTTTGTTCACTTATGTCCAAATGGCACAATTGGGAGAGTTGAGAGTTTATGCTTGATGTTTGGGGGTTCGAATCCCACCCTGGTCCAAATATTTTTGCACTTTTCATAGAATCAAATTATACTTGGAATCAAATTATATAAAAATATTTACAAAGGAGAGTATGCGGAAAGATAATAAAAATTTTCTACTATATATACACTTATTAATAAACGCAAAGTTTTTGGTTAAAACATTTTCGCATAGTTTCGCAAGCCACTTTACTGTCAGTGTGTATATGCCTTTTAAGGGGGTATAAATTATGGACTATTTCATGAAAATTTTTCTAAAATGATCATTTTTAGGGGTAATTCTATGTGAAAAATCGATTGCATGCACTCCCAAATTGCGAAAACGCTTCCTTGATCCTGATTCAAGGAAGAAATCGGTGTAATGAAGCGAAAATCAATTTATTTACGTAAATACGTATCCTTTCCCTGAATCAGGATGAAGAAAGCGTTTTCAAGGTTCAGGAATGCGCGCAATCGATTCCCCGCCTGAAAAAACCTAAGAGTCGACGGTTTTCTCATAAGAATCCGAAAATGTTTGATTTTCACTTCAATATACCGATTTCTTCCCTGAATCAGGATCAAGGAAGCGTTTTCGCAATTTGAAGTGCATGCAATCGATTTCCCACATAGAATTACCCCTAAAAATGATCATTTTAGAAAAATTTTTCATGAAATAGTCCATAATTTATACCCCCTTAAAAGGCATATACACACTGACAGTAAAATGGCTTGCGAAACTATGCGAAAATGTTTTAACTAAAAACTTTGCGTTTATTAATAAGTGTATATATATTAGAAAATTTTTATTGTCTTTCCGCATACTCTCCTTTGTAAATATTTTTATATAATTTGATTCCAAGTATAATTTGATTTCATGAAAAGTGCAAAAATATTTGGACGAGGGTAGGATTCGAACCCTCGACCATCAAGCTATAAGACTCGCAACTCTCCCAATTGCGCCATTTGGACATAATGGCGTCGCAACTTTTTGCAAACTTTCGTGCGCCGTGACCATGTTATATGGATTTACACAGACCGGAGATATGACCATTTGAAGTTGAGCACTGATTTCAAAAACCGACCTGCAGTAAAGGAATACCTTGAGATCGGATAGAAAAAAGGACTTCAAACTCGTGCTCACAAGGGAACCACAAGTTCTGCCACAAAAATTTTTCACCGAAACCAAACGTAATCGATAGAGGGCAACTCAAAACGGTATAATATGTTAAAATTATGGTCCCATAGGCCGTTTTCATCAGAAAAAAATAATTTAAAAAATTTAAAATGATGCAAAAACAAAAATGGCAGCCGGGATTCGAACCCAAATTGTTTAACTGCAAAGAGTCCATTTCCGGCGCCAATGGGAAAAAAGTCGCATAAAAATACCAATATGCAAAATTTTTTATCAAGTGGACTCGAACCTGCGACCTTGGGGTCAATCTAAATGAAATCTTGAATTATAATATTTCTGATTTAGACCTCCGGGATCGAACCCTCGCCCTTCGGAGTACAAAGCGAGAGCTTTACCACTTGGCCATCTCGTCCGGACTTTTTTCCCATTGGCGCCGGAAATGGACTTTAAAAACATTTTTTACACAAAAAGCTACTTTTTATGTATCAAAAGTTTGTTTGTATTTCTAAACAAGTAGCAATGGTGCAGTGGATGTGTTTCATTCTTTGCAGTTAAACAATTTGGGTTCGAATCCCGGCTGCCATTTTTGTTTTTGCATCATTTTTAATTTTTTAAATTTTTTAAAATTATTTTTTTCTGATGAA
>JAQGCP010000094.1:0-23155 GCA_034699885.1 Acrobeloides thornei
GCGTAATATTTGTTTTGGTAAGATCCAACTTCTTCGAATAATGTATAAAACATGTAGACAAATGGGAGTGATAACCAGATGTAAATCCGTTTTCCGCCAAAGAGCATTTCCGCGATTCGTTTGTTGATCATTTCAAAAAAGCGATTTATAGCCAACAACAGACAAGTCATGCCAGTTCCATACCAACCGGCTAAAAAATTTTTTATTATCATTGATATAAAGTTAAATAGTTAGATTCAAGTTTTAGTTGTATAAACTACTTTTTCAAACTTTTAACATGTTTCATAGTTCAATTTTCTTGTTTTAATGCGTAGAATCAGAAAAACAACCTGTTTTTGTGTGGCAAATTTCTTTGAAAAATTGATTTTTTCCACATTGGGGACCAAAAGGATCGAAAAATCGAATTTTTCGATTTAGCTCGAATTGCTTCAAAAACGTTTGGAACTTGTTCGACATGATAAAAAAACGGTGAATTAGACAATTTTTACCTATCCTTTCACACCTAAGATCAGAAGCCTAAGTCTAAGGCCTAAGCATGGTTTTGCAAGACGCCCACTTCATGCCTAAGGCCTGAGAAACTTCCGCATCAACTTTCAGTTAATTTAGCCCCTCTTTTACTTACATGATGGTACAGCTCCGATAAAGAAGTAAAGATCCGGGTATGCACAATAATGATATCCCAAGATGGCTTGTATTCCGCCAGCAATCGCGTTAAATGGAAGCACAATCATATCAATGATTCCCATAAGAAACATGAATTTGTAACAAGAATGTTGTATGAACTCTTTCCGTGCCATCACTATCATGAATGGAATGTAGAAAATCTAGATTTAATTTTTCACCATATATTTAGGCAGTATAGGGTTATAATTACCTCACAAAACAGGCCGATTGTGATATAAATAATACCAATCGGGATACTTGGTTCTCCTTCGGCATTCCACTCTGCAACTGTTTTAGCCGAACAATTGTCTTTATACCAATGCGCCCATTCTTTATGATTGAATACGTATAACCAAACCCCCATTTCTAAAAGAAACTCTTAAGAGACGATATCTCGAAAGTTCGAGCCTAGTGTTAAACGGCTCGAGTGCATTTAATTTGACTTTAGTTAGTGAGATTAACGCATGGGAAAGTTTTTGAAGGTCATTTTGAGCCAATCCGCGGAAACGCTTCAGGCAAAACGTTGTCCGAAGCTCTATACCATCGATATTACGTTGATTTTTTGAATGTTCTAACCTGTCTAAAATACCCTAGATAATTTTTTCGGTCAAAATTTCTATCTGGCCGATGTATTCCAATATGGACAAAATTTTTGAAAATTTCCGGGTGGGGTCCCCCAAAACTTCAGATCTCGTACGACCTTGTATAGAGCTTCGGACAAGGTTTTGTCTGAAGCGGTCCGCGGATTGGCTTCAAAAACTTTCCCATGCGTTAATCTCACTAAATAAATTCAACTTGGATGGCGCTCGAGCCTTTTAACACTACGGCCACTTAGGCTCGAGCTTTCGAGATATCGTCTCTGAAAACAAGAAACTGATTCGAATTCTAAGGCGGCCTACAGCTTTTAAGGGAATATTTACGTGCCAAAATTCAACCACTCAATTTTACAGCGATAATTAAATTGATTTCTTGTTCAGGGAATTGATCAAAATACAACAAGTAAGCAAAGATCAGAAATAATAGCTAAATACAGGGTGATCCACGGGGTTCTTTACATTAGACTTTTATCGATATCTTGGCTACCCAAAAAGATTTTTCGATTTTTTTTATGTTAGTTAGGCTAGATTTGCATCGAACGAGGTGACTTTCGCCAAAAAAATAAAAGTTCCTAATATTTTATTTTTACGTTGCAATATTTTGTATAGGAAAAAACACCCTTAGCAGTCGAATTTTTCAAAAATTCGTTCGGATTCTGAAAGAGCATAACTGATTTTACTTACATACAAAAAATCATGAAAAAGAATTTCTATTTTTCGACATAAAGCGTTTTGAATTAACATGATATTTTGCGGCAAAATCAATTCGCTGAAAGTAGGATTCGATCCTTGGAATCGAAGCCGAGAGCACTACCACTGAGCCATTTTAGCCATTCGAACGAAATTTTAAAATTGCTTATTATTTCATTAATTTTTTACAAATGAAAAGTATATTAGCTTTTCGGGTAGCCAAGATATCGATAAAAGTCTGATGTAAAGAACTCCGTGGATTACCCTGTACTACTCATGTTGAATTTAGATTCTAGACTGGTGCTAATTCTCTTTGTGGTGTGTAGTTTTTGTGCGTGTGGTTTTAGAAGTTTAAAGAAGTAAATAGATTATAGCTTCTATTACGTAGCTCGACAATAATTAGGTTAGAAATATGTAAAAAGGTTTGATTTTCCAAGAAAGTTGATTAAATCGTTCTCGCTACTATACGAGACATTTTGCGTTAAAGGACATGTCTACTTTTGAGGAATAATGTCATGCGATAGAGCACAAAATTTGGAGCATTTTTTGCTTTTACAGCACTACTTGAAAATCTAAAGTAAAAGGTTATGATCGAAACAAAATTGTAATTTTTGAATTCAAATGAGTTTAAACATTGAAGCGAAGAGCCGGCACTCAGGCATCAATGAAATTTTTCGAGTTATAAAAAATGCTGTATTTATTTTCTTCTAAATGTTTGAAGATTTTGAATTTTATAATGATTTATTAAATCGTTTCAATGAAAAATTTCATTAATGCCTGAGTGCCAGCTCTTCGTTTCAATGTATAAACTCGTTTGAATTTTGTTTTGATCATAACTTTTAACCGTTAGATTTTCAAGTAATGCCGTAAAAACAAACATGTTCCAAATTTTGTGCTCTATCACATGATATTATTTCCCTAAAAGTAGACATGTCTTTAAGGAACGTCAATAAACATAGACGACTCTTAAATGTAGACCTAAAGAGTAAGCAATTTGTGTCAACTTTGTGTCTTTGCTTAACTTTTGGTCCTTTTCTTGTGACTAGTTTGTATTTTAACGATAACGCGTTCCCATTTAATGATATTCATAGTATTCGTTGGAAATGGAATTGATTGATTAAAATTTACTATTTACCAATGTTTTTGCACAAATGAAAACTTATAAAAATGATTGGTATCGCCCAACGCATGTTTAACTCATGAAACCCCTTAATACAACAAAGTGGCAAAAACTTTTTAAAATTTTTCATTGCATAAATTCAAAGTTAAATCCGTATCATTATTACATAAGGCTTACATTGTCAGTTTTAACACCAAAACACCGGGAAGTTGTCTCGTCGTAGCTATAATTTTGGAAAGTCAAAAGGTTTATGCAATCAGCTTGGTTGTGGAAAGACCCGTTTACAACTAAAAGGGGATATTATTCATCATTAATAAAAAAAACAACTTACACAATGGAGTTTCAAAGCTATGGCGAGTAACAGGCATCATATGTATAGTCATTACACAGGCATATAGTAGAATACCCGAAAATAATACCCGTATTGATGGCGAATGCCACATGACAAACGAGCAAAGAGAGCGAACAAACTTGTATAAAGTTTAATCTAAATTAAAAATAGGAAATAAATGATAAATAATTTCAAAAAAATATGCACAAATCTTTAGGGTATCTTGGGGTCTATATTTTCTGAAAATTTGAGGGGAATATAGAGGCAATTATAGGGTTTTACTTGGGAAGGGGAAAGTTATGCGACAGTCGAAGACTAAAAAACATAGCCGAGCAGTTTTGTGGAGGATCATGATTTCGGCTTCCCGATAACGAACGTGAAAATCCCGTTTATTTCAAAATCCAGAATTTTAAAAATGACTCAAATTTCTAAGAATAGGGAATAAGGTTATTCAGCAATAACACTATTTTTTTGATAATTTTTGCATTCATAATCATAGAGGTGGACTGACTGACAAAGATGCGCCGGCGAGTCGACGTCATGCTAGCGTGTTTGCTTTTCAAACGATATTTTCAGCGACAGTTCAAGAATCGCTGTCCGGCGGAGTGATAAGCGGTAAAAACGAAAAATATTGCCAAAATTTAATCATCAAATTATTCTTTAAGACCAAAATGATTTCCTAAATAAAAAGAGAGAGAATATGTGAGCGCAGAGATAATAAGAACAGCAATTCAGTACAAAAAGAGACTAATAATTTTTTTTGCTTTGTCAAATCTAAAATTTTACTTTGACATTATATACGTCTCAAAAAATATAAAAATTATCCTTTTAAAAAAACAAAATTTAGAAACCAAATCCTTACAGAATAAAAATTATCGGGTAACACTAAAACCATTATTTGAAGATATTTCTTAAAATGTACATTTAAAAAAAGATTTTTTAAGCCCTTTTTAAAAGCACTCGAAAAATGTCTCTACTTATCCAAACCACCTCTTATATACGCAATATTAAAAAGAGAATATATGTCAATCCGCTTCGTCAAATTCACTTACAGACAAAAAAACGAAATTTTAATATTTTCAACAGACATTTGTGACTCACGATGCGTAAAAAAGTCGAAAGGTGCAGGCAAGAGTCAAAATTTAAAAAACATCGCCAATCGATTCAGCTATCCGAGCGCGTCAAAATGAGTACCATATCATGGGGTTTGAGAGTATGAACCATGGCCGATTGGCTAACGTGCATGCCCTTCATTAATAAAAATCGTTTTTTAAGCCAACTGAGTTTAGTCGGTCCAGCCGAATGTTTTCAGTCTGTTGAATCGACTAAACTCAGTCGTCCAACTGCTTTGCCGCACTCAGTCGGCCGTTTTTTATTTTATTTTTTGAGTGTTCATAGGGCGATGTTCGATCCCCGCCAAAAAGTTTCAGGTTTTTGGCACACCGTGGGCACAGTGCATACCGTTTGTTTTTATACGATGTTGAATCACATCAGCTTGAATTTTTAGAGGAAACATTTTTCAGAAAAGTTTTCCGAAATTTTTATTCATTTTTAAATCTTATGCTATTTTTTGCGCTTTTGACATCTTTTCTTATTCTAACCTTCTAAAAAAATTTTTTGATGCCTCTTAATCAGCCGGCTCAGGCTTCTTGATCAGCAGGTAGACTTGTTAAAAATCACACTTATTTTTTGCAAGAAAAAATCGAAGCTAAAAACAAAGTGTTCTTATCGATTTATAATTCCCAATTTGATTTAGAACTCTACAATTGATAAATAATCGACTATTAAAAGGAAGTGATCATAGAACAATTGAAAAAAAAGATTTTTAGAACAGATGGAAAGATTGAATTTCATAAATAGGATCAAAATAAAATTATAAAATCAGACTCCAAGGAAAGAGTTTCAATAAAAAATTCATTTATTTTTACAAATAAATACAAGTATAACCGAGTAATTGAAAAGTTTTCAAAATTTTATAAAAAGGTCAAAAGTTGTACCAGAAACATTTCATCATGGCCAAATATTTAGAACGAAGTTTGCACTTTTAAGGCGCTTTACGCTAAAATAAATAATGCCTTTGATCTCAACAAACAAACAATTCCTAGACATAGCAAAGATGTTCGGCAAAAAAGCTTGAGGAACTCAAAGAAAACAATTAAAGCAATAAGTTTAACTTTGAAATTTCTTAATTTGGGAATAATAGATTTTAAGAGGCAATATCTTTAAAAGTCGCACAGGGGGGGGGGGAGTGGCCGTACGCCGAAAAGTATCGCTACTTAAAGTGAGTGATTAACAAAAACATATAAGTTAGGTCCTGCGCCTTTAAAACTGTGGAGAAGTCGAGGTGTCATTTTTCACCAAAACCTGCCTCCGGACCCTTCCATTGTTTTTATCATAACTTTATTTATATTTTTTATCATAACTTTTTATCATAAAAACTTACAGGACATCGTCCGCGTGTTAAACAAAAATTAATAAACCTTTTTAGCAGTAGTACCGTTTGTATGGTTTTCGGTCGATTTTAAATTAGTCATGGTGCTAAAAAACTTGTTATAAAAAATAAAATTTGCAATTTTTGTCCTAAAATTTTTTCCAAAAAAGCGCCTCAAAAAGATGATAAAAAAATACATAATATAAAAGGTAATGAAATGGACATAACTATTTTTCCTCCTCTGCTTATAAGCAGGAAGCTTATCAAAAGTGGAGATAAAATTTGTCATTTCATTGAAAATTTTCCATGACTATTTTCCCTGCTCTGCTTATAAGCAGGAAGCTTATCAAAAGTGGAATTTTCATTGAAATTTTCAATGAATGAAATGGACCTTTTATTTTTTTGTCCATTTCATTGAAAATTTTCCATAACTATTTTCCCTGCTCTGCTTATATGCAGGAAGCTTATCAAAAGTGGAATTTGCATTGAAATTTTCAATGAAATTTTTTGGCTTTACTTTTGATAAGCTTCCTGCTTATAAGCAGAGGAGGAAAAATAGTTATGTCCATTTCATTTCAGAAAAAGCCACTTCACACAGAGTTAGGCCACGATCTGGGCAACAAATAGCAACCGGAGTTATTGAAAACGGTGTTGATATAAAAAAGTTATGATTTTTTAAGTGGTACTTTAAGCCTTATTAAGGTACCATATAGCCTAGGAGGTAGGTTTAGGTCGCTGAAAAAAATTTCTGCGATTTTTGGATTCAGCATAGCCGAAAACCTAGTGTATACACCACTTTCAAAATCTGAATCGACAAGTCCATATAAACGTCGTAATCGCGCCGCCGTGTTGTGTTCCAGATTCAAAGCAAACATGGTAGTTTTTTAAGGCGTTAACATATTCGCTCAAAAATGATCAGAAGTTGTTGGCCATAGCCCAAAACGGTAAAACAATTCATTTTTTGGCAAAAAGAAATAAGTTAACATAGGTTTTGGGATCTTGCTACGCTAAAAATATCGAAAAATCACCATTTTTCAAGAATAAATTAGCTTTAACTCAAAAAACTCCTGTGCTAACATACCAAACCCAATATATGAAAATTTTCCTGGGAATCAGGGCTACAACTTTTGGGAAGATCACTTTTGATAAAAATCCCCGCATCAGGGTCAAATTGGACCATTTTTGTCATTAGATACCCACCCAAAATTTGCATAACAATCAAAAATCGGTCTATAATTTTTTATTGAAACGAAAATTTGCATACGTGATCAAAGTAAAAGTTGTAGAGGAAATCAAGAGCAATCAAATGAGCTATCGCTGAGCTCTCAACTTGATTACCATGAGGAGTTGTGGCCATAAGAAGAAAAGTATCTACTTGACACCCTACTTGATAAAAGTACCCAATTTCGACAATGTGATTGAAAATAGAAGAAAAATTTTTTTCAAAAAATTCCTTCACAAACGTATTTCTCACATCCCAAAACACCAGAAGATACCGTCGGAACAAACAGGTGTTCTATTGTTAAAGAAGTGTATTGAAACCGGAGGCGGCCATTTTGAGAATAAATAGATAGTTCTTGTTGTTATTATTGTTTATTATTGTGTTTCGAATAAAACTTTATTAAAGCAGGTTCCGCGATAGAATCGAGCTTTGAGACGAAGGGCATGTCACAAAAAAATTTCCATCGCTGAACGAAAATTTAGGTGGATATTCTGATAGAACTCACAGAGTTATGCAACTTTAATTCGGGGCTCCAGACCTGGCGACCTCTCCCCATGGAGCTATGGGCCCTAGAAGTTGGGAAAAATGACCATTTTTGACCAAACTTGGATTGGCTTTAAGTCATTAAGTCTTTTAGCTTTTGACAAACGGTCTTTTGCATTTTGTAGCTGGAGATTGGGTCTTCATTTTATGCCAAGACCACCTTGGACACAGACACCCACATAATTTTATACTTTTTCAAGGTGCACCAATGGGCGCACTTTTAAGCTAGTAAACTCAATTGTTTATTTATTACATTCCAAGAAAAGCTTACATTTTTATCTCGAAAAATGTACGCAGTAGTTATTCTCCTAGAATCTACAACCACCTGTCTTTAATTAGAAAACTGCGGAAATATTTAATTTTTCATCTTTTCGAATAACGTAGGTCTTAAATAAATTTCTATAGACATAGTCTCATATTTGATCATCTGAAAAATATGAGAAATTTAACTTTGTCCGACTTCTACAACCCAACTATTATATCAATCACTAAAATCTTTATGGATCTTGCTTGCTTGTTCCAAGTTTTCGTCGTACCCTTTATTCTCTATGCAGTTATCACAAATAAAAAAATGAAAATTTATCGGTGGTACCTCGTGAATGAGATTGTATGGAATTCTTTGCTAGTATTTTGTTTTGCTTTTGTCTCTCCTTCGCTACTTGGAGTTTATCCAATAATTTTGGTAAATAGCTACTTTGAATATTGGTTTGGTATTAATAGCTGGTATGTTGAACTACTAGATTGGATCCAATACACATACGCAAACTAAAATGACACCAAAATTATTGAATTTGAGCAATGTTTTGGGTTATTGAAACGAAAACCCTGATCTCATGTTTTCGTTTCAATAACCCAAAACATTGTTCAAATAATTATTGTGTCATTTTATTCGTCTCGGCGAGCTAAAAAAATGCTGTACTTATTTTTTCCCAAATGTTCAAGGATTTTGAATTTTATGTTTTATTAAATCGTTTCACTAAACAATCTGGATACAGGCTTTTCGTTTCAATGTTCAAATTCGTTTGAAAATTTTTTTGTTTCGCTCATAACTTTTTACGGTTAGATTTTCAAGTAGTGCCGTAAAAGCAAAAAATGCTTCAAATTTTGTGCTCTATCACATGGCATCAATTTTTGATGCAGTTTTTAAAAAAATTGTTCCCATCTTCTAAAGTTTATTTTCCACTAGTTTTTATAAAAATACGTCATGAGAAAAAAATTTTTTTCAGCATTTTTTGTAGCATATCTTGTAGAGCACACAAAATTCTGGGCAACTTTATTTTCAGAAAATGACCATTTTCGCTTCACAAATCAAACTTTTTCCCTGAATCAAGGTCAGGAAAGCATTTTGAAAATCTAAAAATTTTCGATTTTCGCTCCAATACACACACACTCTGATTCCCTGATTCAGGATCAGGGAAGCGTTGGAGATGCGCACAATCAATTTCCCCGCATAAAATTAGCCCTAATAGGGTCATTTTTGAAAAAAAATTTCGGCTCGAAATAACATGAAAAAATCGCCCAAATTCCGGTTTTTTTTAATACACCCTGTATTAATTTCACGAAATTCTTCCACCATTTAATCCTAATATAATGAAATTCATCTGCAATATTAGCATAATTTTTCATCTCTTTCTTGATGTAAGCGGACACCGGCGAACGGCTAATATCTATATCTAATAGACGCTAAAAATTATTCATTCACAGTGCGCGAAATTTCCGGTCAATTAGAGAGAGAGAGAGCAGTCAAATTTAATGAAGAAGAATCGTCATTTCCGAAACGATTAAATTGAAAACAAATTCATTTTTCGTATTTTGAAAAATGTTTATGTTTTTAAAAGCGTTTATTTGGCTATATTAAAAATGCTGAATGACAATATATAGTTGTTTTCTTCAAAAATGTTGAGATCGCATTGATAATCAGGCAAAATCAGGAACTAAAAAATCTGTGTATTAAAACGAAATCATTGAACAACAGAAAATTCAAAATGTTTCGATCGGTTTTGGACGAGCGATAGCTCATTCAATTCTTGAGATCATAGTAACAACATTGTAGAATATCACTTTTTATGAAAACCTTTAGTTTTGAGCTTTGTGTTATGACAATGGAAATATAGTCGAAAAAATTTTTTTGGCTACCACGGAATTTTTTATTGAATCAGGCAACGTGTATTGACACGAAAAGAAACGTGGATCCTTATATATGTAGCTTTTTTATGCATCCCTATGTGGTCGTATAACGGGAAAATAATTATTAGTTAGTACTTCATAAAAAAAGCCTAAGTCTAAGCCCAAGTTTAAGCCTAAGCCTAAGCCCAAGTCTAAGCCTAAGCCAACTTAGTAAATGTTTTTACGCAAGGATGCATCAACAAAGCTACATAAGGATCCACATTTCTTTTCGTTTCAATGTACACGTTGCCTGATTCAATAAAAAGTTCCGTGTAGCCAAAAAAATTTTCGACTATATGATAGCGTAAAATCTCAATGAAATAAAGGTTTTCATAAAAAGTGTTGTTCTACAAACTTGTTCTTTATGATATCAGGAATTCAATGAGCTATCGCTCGTCTAAAACGGATCAATACATTTTGAATTTTCTATCGTACTATGATTTCGTTTCAATATACAAATGTTTAGTTTCTGATTTTGCTTGATTATCAATGCGATCTCAAAATGTTTGAAGAAAAAATTGATTATAATATGCAAGGGGAAATATCGAAACATAGGATGATGAGATCAAGCGAGTATAGCGAAATGACTAACGGAATTTTCGACAAATACAACCAATAAAAGAGAACCCTGAAGATATATGTACATGTGAAAAACATACTGAAGCTGCTGGAAAAATGAAAAAAATTTCCCCTTGGTACCCTTAAAGGACCAGTCTCCAGTGGGAAAAAAGTTGCCATTTTTTGTTGATTTTTTTGAAAGTTCATAAAAATGGAACATTTTTTGTTTTTATGGCATGCTCTGAATCGTTGTAGTTTTCGAGAAAATTGTGTCCAGTTTTTCCTGACCCTGATTCAGGTAAGGGGATGGATGTATTGAAGCGAAAATGAAAAAGTAAAAATTGGTCATCGCTTCAATACACACACTCCGTTTCTCTGATTCAATATCAGGGAAGCATTGAAAATGAGCTGGAAATTTGGGGTTTTTCTAGCTGCTAAAGTTAATCTTCAACTCAGTGAATCAAGATAAGCACAAATTTCAGACAAGCTACCAAAAAAACGACTCTGCATATTAGAAAAGAATAATAAGCTCAAAAAATATCTACAAGCTGGCAAGCGAAGGTTATATGATAAATTAAAAAATGAAAAAAATTTTTTTGACACATTTCTATTTGATCCAGTCATCGGTTCTCCAAACGATAGCACATCGTCGATTTCGAATTGGCTCTTCGGCCTCCACGGATGTTTGTGAGAACCTTTCCAATAGTGATCTAAATTTTGAGGAATTTATTTGTATTTGAAGTTAGAGTGTGGCTGACAAGGAACACTATCAACTTGCCCCCTCCCTCCGATTTTGCCGAAACCGGGCTCAAAATGTTCCTCATACCAGACTTGATTAGAAATTTTTTGAAATTACGTTCCCATGCGCCTTCCCCGAGGAGATATGAGCATTTAAAGTTTGCAGAATATACAGAAAGTTGAATTGATTGCCAATTTTGCCCCCATATTCACTTTCAAAAATTTACCTATATTCCGTGCCGATTGTGACAAAATAATCCTCTTTCAAGCGTGGATTCATATTTTGAGGCGTTTTTTGACCGACTATCATATTGGAAAACTTTTCTTTCACTCGATTCACCGCATCGTATATATCGTTGACACCAATTGGAGAAGCTGAGGACGAGTTCTTCATGGATAGTGTTTCAATCTCGGTCGATTGTTGAGTGGTCAGCGAAGAGATTGATTGCTGGCTCAGCTCACGTTGAAGAAGGCTAGCTGGGATGAATGAGGGATAGCACAGGATTCGTTCAATTTCCGAAGCAAATGGTCTGAAGACTGCCAACGGGATCATCTGAAAAAGTATAATTTACCGTTGATCAAGATTCAGGAATGGATTAGAACGAGACAGAAAAGAATATAACATTGGCGTATAAATTTTTTAAATACACCCAATAATTAAGCGTAGTTTAAAAAAATGTAAAATTCAGGGTTTTCGTGTCAATACTCGGACTAATTCAAACGAAGTAGACTCAATTCGAGACATTTAGCGTGTATTTAAAAAAGAAAAACGGCATTTTTTATAGCTCGACGAGGCGAACAAAACGACACCAAAATTATTGAAATTTGAAAATGTTTTGGGTTATTGAAACGAAAACCCTGATTCAGGTTTTTTCGTTTCCTGAATCAATTTTTGTTCGTTTTTTTAGCGTCTCGACCACATGTTCGACACGATTAGCGCCCAGTCTAAAACTAACCTCTTTGGCTTGAACAATAACCAAAACACCGGCACTGGTGCCAACAACTAATTGTTGCTGACCGAAGCCTTCAGTCAACGCCATCGCCGTAACATGCCCACCTTTGATACTTTCGACATTCATACTCGAAAGTGATTCACTCATTGGCAACAGTTTTTGGCAATTCAGTGTCTTTTTCATCACGGCATTTTTCTCCCAGAGAAAAACCTTGCCGCTTTCTTCCAGCGATGACCACACGCATGTGGAATTCGAAACAACATGACTGACTGTAGCCTGCTCTCCCGTGTGTGTTACAGAAGTCGAGTATAAGAGGCGGTTTTTCGACGTAATATGATGGATGAAGAACCGCGATTGGTCGTGCCCGGTCCATATTTGCCTAAACATAACACATAGAACAATTGGAACAAATGGGGGATTATCAATAGGGTTGCACAATGGAAACGTTTCCGGAAACAAAAACGATTGAATCAGGCAACAAATTTTTTGCTTCACACCCAACAATTAAGCGTAGTTTAAAAAAATGTAAAATTCAGGGTTGTTGTGTCAATACTCCGACAAATTCAAACGAGGTTGAGACTCAATTTGAGACGTTTAGCGTCTCGAATTCGTCTTGACTTTGTTTGAATTAGTCGGAGTATTGACACGAAAACCCTGAATTTTACATTTCTTTGATTCAGAATCAGACAACTTTGCCTGATTTTCAATAAAATCGTGTTTATTGAAACGATTGGTCATGAAGCATAAAATTTGTTGCCTGATCACTCGTTTCTGTTACTGTTTCCGAAAAGTTTTGTGCAACCCTGCTTACCAATCATCAGCGCTGTGCACGATTGTTAAAACATGGATAGCCTCAGTGAGTTCAATGCACATAAGAAATTGAGGTCGCTCAGGGCCAGAATATGAGCAGAGGACTAGCGAAAATCGTAGTACTACCATTGCAATTTGACGACCCACAACTGAACCCAAGTCAATAATAGTTGGATCCGTGATTTTCAACGAAGAATGTAATGACGACACGGAAAATATGAACAAATCTGATAAAGTGGCAGCACTAAAAAAAGGTGCTGCTTGGTTTTGAAGCTAGAATTTAGGCATACCAAACCATGCGTATGTTTCCACCCTCGTCACCAATCCATATATTTTCTTCGATAAAGTGCAACGCCGTAATCTTTTTCGTGTGCTTTACCGGTCTTATGATCTAAATAAAATTTGTTCGAGTCTATTCAAGAAAGGCGGCACTTTTCATAGCTCAATGAAACGAATGAAATGACACCAAAATTATCGAATTTGAAAATAGTTTTGGATTATTGAAACGGAAAACATGAATCAGGGTTTTCGTTTCAATAACCCAAAACAATAATCAAATTGGATAAATTTGGTGTCGTTTTGTTCGTCTCGTCGAGCTATAAACGAATGTCGTCTTTATTTTTTAAATACATCCAATAATAATTAAAATTCAGGGTTTTCGTGTCAATGTTCAAACACAACTCACATCACAAAATTGTGTGTAACAAAACGTGACCTTTTAACTTTAGAGAAACAAAACATTCGTTAATAGTTGATTCTTCTGCTCAACCATTCCTACAGCAACCTTCTACTTCTACGCCACATAAACTAGGGAAATATTCATGTAATTTTTTTCTTGAAACAATAATCATTCTATAGCAAAAAATTCTAGTCCGCCGAATTTCCATACTAGGTGCTAGAAAACCTCCGCCAATAATATTCGACAGAGCCTCGAACCATGTTGATATCAACAATGCCTTGATTGAGCTGAATGCGGATAGAAATCTCTTCCAGATAATACCTTTTGTTGAGCTTGAAGGTAGAGTTTTACAACAAAAAAGTTTGGAGCTACTACACAATAAGGGGGGCCATCCACGTGAAAAAATTTTCAAAATTTTTTTCTAGAAATGATCCCTCAAGAGGTAAAAACATGCGGGGGAATCCGAATTTGATATTTTCAAAGTGAAAAAACGCTTCCCTGATTCAGGGAAGGCTAGCGTATTGAAGTAAAAATCACATTTTTGCGACTTTTCGCTTCAATACATCTTCCCTGAATCAGGGAAGTGTTTTTTCGCTGAGTCTCACGATGATACGTCGTTTTTAGGCCAAATTTGCATTTTTGCGACTTTTCGCTTCAATACACAGGCTTTCCCTGAATCAGGGAAGCGTTTTTCGCTTCGAAAATGTCAAGTTCGAATTCCCCGTATGTATTCACCCCTAGAGGGGTCTTTACAGAAAAATTTTTGAAAATTTTTTTACGTGGGTGCCCCCCCCCGTGTAGTAGCTCCAAAAGTTTTCTAAAAAAACTTTTAGGAACTTTTGGTGAAGTCCGTTGGGCGATCTGGCGTCAAACTCGTCTCGGGCTATGCGGTGACATCGATGACGAAGAAGATGGTGCCGCGGAAGAAATCGCTGTAATTTGTAAAACGTTGAAATCAAACGCCGATAGACGACATTTCGAGAAGTTTCTTTCGGAGTCACTGGTTTTCCATAATGTGCCTTCTCATCCCAACCTAGCACAGGTAACACAATGACATGATTAAGATGAATATTAAAATTTGTAGGTGATTGCGGCTGCCACTTTCGGGAACTTTATCAATCCAGAAAGCGTCTCGGATTTCCCATTGATATGTTACAGGCATCAAGGCTTTGGAAATTTAAAGAAGTTTTTATTGAAAATGCGGCAAGAAAATGGCGTCAGGAGTTCTGGAGATTCTGGTATCAACTTATACAAAAGTCGAACCTCGATTTAGTAACACCGACGGGGGACAAAACGACCACGCAGGGATGCTGACGGGGAGCAAACGATCACGCAGGGATGCGGACGGGGGACAAAACGATTATGCAGAGATGTCGATGGGGGACAAAACGACCACGCAGAGATGCGGACTAAGGACAAAACGATCACGCAGGGATGCCGATGGAGACAGGAACGACCACGCAGAGATGCCGACGGGGGACAAAACGATCACGCAGGGATGTCGACGGGAGACAAAATGACCACGCAGGGATGCCGGTGGGAAAATTTTTTGATCTCGTCAGTGTCGAAATTTTAATTTTGAGATTTACCCTCCCTCAAGTCTCAAACGATTATCAATCGAAGATCGTATAACAATTAATACAATTGAACCTCGATTTAGTAACACCGACGGGGGACAACACGACCACGCAGGGATGCCGGCGGGAAAACTTTTACTTAAAGAAATGTGGTTTCTTTATATAAAAAATTTTCCTGCCGGCATCCCTGCGTGGTCGTTGTTACTAAATCGAGTTTTGACTGTAGTTGGAATATTTTGATCAAATTTTTTAGATTCAACGCATGCTTTACGAACCCATGAACTTGTTTCTATGGCTGTTCAAATCCTAAAAGCTATTCAGCATCTTCACAAATATGGTATTATTCACAAAGATGTTGCCACCAGGTAATAAACGAAAATTTTTTCTACAGTCCGATCAAATTAGATCCTTTACTATAGTAAAATTGAATGTCCTGAACGGTTTCAAGATAATCGTGTGTGAAGTTGGCGATTTTTGAAATCTGCGTATTACAACGAAAACATGTACGTGCATAGAAAATTTTAACTTGCATCAATTAAAGTTTGTTTATGAAGCGATTATTCAAAATTATCTTATTAATCGCTTCAATAAACAACTTTTAATTGATGAAAGTTAACAATTATAGTAGAAATATGCACGTACATGTTTTCGTTGTAATACACAAAATTTTAAATTTCGCCACCTTCACACGAGATTATTTCGAACCGTTAGCGATTCAGGACATGTCGTACAAGCAAGAAATGCTCCATTTTTCATCAACTTTCCGAATATCGGCAAAAGTGCAAAAAAAGACTGAACTTGATTTTCTTGCCAACACGACCACGCAGGGATGCATGTTGGCGGGAAAATCAAGTTCAGTGTATATTGAGCTTGATTTTCTCGCCAACACGACCACGCAGGGATGCATGTTAGCGGGAAAATCAAGTTCAGTGTATATTGAGCTTGATTTTCTCGCCAACACGACCACGCAGGGATGCTATATATATGGCATCCCTGCGTGGTCGTCTCTCTTCTATACTCTTCCCCATCGATACGACACTAAGTTATACATGTTGTTTTAAGGAATTGTTTGGTTTCCGAAGTGCAAAGCAAATCCATGAACGATCGCTTTTATGTCCAACTAAGTGATAACGCGTTGAGTCGAGACTTATTTCCAAACGATTATCACTGCCTCGGTGATAATGATAACCGAACTGTCAAATGGATGGCTCCTGAAGCACTAAGAAGCAACGTGCACAATAGCGCTTCTGATGTGGTAGGAATTTTTACTAACAGTCAATTACAGGGTGTATCAAAAGAGGAATCGATTGCGCGCATTCCCGAATTTTGAAAATGCCTCCCTGATTCAGAAAAATAGATGTGTGTATTGAAGCAAAAATCGAAAAAATTTGAAATTTTTTCCTCAAAATTATATTTCTGGGGGTAATTTCATGCGTCGAATTGAATGCGCGTATTCCTGAATCTTGAAAATGCTTCCTTGACCCTGATTCAAGGAAATAAGAGTGTGTATTAAAGCGAAAATTAACATGTACTAATTTCCCTGAATCAGGGAAGCATTCGGGAATGCGCGCAATCTATTCCCCGCATAAAATTAGCCCTCAGAAAGTCATTTTCAGGCAGAAAATCTAAAAATTTTCGATTTTCGCCTTAATACACACACTCCGAACCCTGATTCAGGGTTAGGGTCATTTTTGAAAAAAATTTTCGGGTCGAAAAAACATGAAAAAATCGCCCCAAATTCCGGTTTTTGTTATACACCCTGTAATTGATTCCATTGCATTTTTTAGTGGAGTTTTGCCGTCTTGATGTGGGAACTGTTCACATGTGCAGCTCAACCATTTGCCGAAATTGAGCCAGACGAAATGCGAATGGTTCTAGAAGCGGGTACTCGACTTGGCCAGCCATATAACTGCCCTGATGATTTGTAAGCTTTAAAAATAAGTGTTGTAAAAAATTTTGGAGCTACTACACAATAGGGGAGGGGGCAATCACGTGAAAAAATTTTCAAAATTAGCACATTTTTCAATTTTTTTTAAAAGTAGTAAAAAATTTTTGCATCCCCCTTTTATTTTGTAACTCTATAATCATATTTTTTAGATACGGAATAATGTACAATTGTTGGCATTTCGAGCCATTAGAGAGGCCAAGTCCTGCACAATTGTTACAAGCACTCGAAAGGTTTACGGATCAACTTCGAAAATACATTTAAGAAAGAATACATTTTGTATTGCAATATTACTCGGTGCTTTAGGATGTTGTTACAACAGGGTGGCGCAAAAAAGTACAAAAAAAAACCGCCATCTGGTAATTTTTTGGCGAAAATGTTTCAAAAAATTTCAAAAAAAAAATTTCCAAAATGACTCATTAGGGGTTGTCCTTAAATTACGTTTGCTTTTTTCGGATTTTTGACCCCCCCCCTCCGTAATTAAATTGTTAGATTTTGGGGTGGGGGTCATTTTTTAGAAAAATTTCGGGTCCCAAAATGTAAAAAAGCCACTTTTTTGCGCCATCCTGTATTTTTATATCTCATATTGCTAGTCATTTTTGCGTGTTGTTTGTTATTAGCTAAAATCTTGAATGTTATTGATCTCGAACTAGTTTTTTGTGTAAATAGTTTATGAAAATTGAAAAAAATAAACCATAACCATTATCCAATCATTCTGATTTAAATATAACAAAAGTGGCATAACAATAAATTAACATTGAGAGCAACTTAAAAATTAAGACACGTCATTCTCTAAGAATCTAGTTCTATGGGGATGTAGAAAAAAAGTGTCTCAAAAATTTTTTTGAAACTAACAAAAATCTTAAAGTAACATGGCACGTATCCATGTATCTCGGAAGGGTTAGACCTTCGCGCCAACAATCTCTAGGAAAGTTGTTACTTTAAGATTTTTTAGTTTCAAAAAATGTTGAGACACTTTTTTTCTACATTTGTCAAAAGTCGAATCTTACAGATAGGGTGTCTATAAAAAAAGATCATAAAAATGAGTTAAAACAAGAAAAAATAGGAGACATCGAAATAAGGCTAGGAAAGTTGATTAAAAATTTTTTCGAAAATATTACAATTTCCAACTTTCCTACACCATTCAACATACAAAATATAACACGAAAAATATAGCTTTCTTGTACACAGGCAGCAACCTAGCTGGATTCATTCACAAATATCCAAGAAAAGGATATTCACCAATAATGTTAATTATTGAGGCTGCATTCAAGCATGTCAAAAAATGTAACTTTCCCTGATTTTCAATAAAATTATATTTATTGAAACGATTAGTCATGAAGCATAAAATTTTATTGGTCGAGAAGAAAAAAATCAATAAAATTTTATGTTTCATGACCAATCGTTTCAATAAACACGATTTTATTGAAAATCAGGCAAAGTTAGACTTTTCGACAACTTTTTTGACATGCTTGAAAGCAGCCTGAATATGGAAAAGGATAACTAATACAAAATACAAGTCGGAATACTACACAATAGTGGTGGCACGTGAAAAAACGTTCAAAAACTTTTTTCTGGAAATGACCCCTCTAGGGGTAAAAACATGTGGGGAAATCCGAATTTGACATTGATAAAATTCCTCGGATTCAAGAAAAGCTGTATATCGACGCGAAAATTCGAGAAAATAATACATTTTGGTCTAAGAACAACGCTTTTCCTGCACATTTTTACCCCAGAAGGGGTCGTCGTTTTTAGGCAAAAATCGCATTTTTGCAACTTTTCGCTTCAATACACAATACGCCGTCTCTGAATCAGGGAAGCATTTTTTCGATTCGAAAATGTCAAATTCGGATTCCCCCGCATGTTTTACCCCCTAGAGGAGGCATTTCTAGAAAAAATTTTCGAAATTTTTTCACGTGGGCTCTATTGTATAGTAGCTCCTATAAACAAAATAGGACAAAAATATGCGAATTTGAAATAAAAATTATTATACGATTCTCAGCTCTGCGACAATTTCACCAATTGCTTTTTCAAGTCTCGAGGCCACTTCGATGCTAAAACATTTAATATACAGGGTGTTTCAAAAAAAGTGGAATGTTCGTGATTTTTTCATGAATTTTGGACGCGAAAATTTGTTTTGTAAAAATGAGTGTGTGTATGTATTGAAGTGAAAATATGAAAATTTTGGATTTTTCTTCTGAAAATCATCGTGCCTGTGGCTATTTTATGCGAGGAATCCGAAAAACACGGTTCCGAGTCGAATAAATTTCACTGAATCACTCAAATCTTTGTTAATTTCGTGTTATTACACATGCTCTGATTCAGAGAAGCATTTATTCGACTCGGGAGCATGTTTTTCGGATTCCTCGCATAAAATAACCCCAGGCACGATGATTTTCAGAAGAAAAATTCAAAAATTTCATATTTTCGCTTTAATACACTCTTATTTCCCTGAATCAGGTCAAACGTTTTTAAGCTTCAGAAATGCACACAATCGATTCCCCGCATAAATTTACCCCCAGAAAGTCATTTCAGGCAGAAAATCTAAAAATTTTCTGATTCAGGATCAGGGAAGCGTTGGAGATGCGCGCAACCAATTCCCCACATAAAATTAGCCCTAATAGGGTCATTTTTGAAAAAATTTCGTGTCGAAAAAACATAAAAATCGCCAAAATTCGGGGATTTTTTTTATACACCCTGTACTCCTGATTTTGTCATTTTTAAAAATAAAATGAAATACCGTTGTTGTGGGGCAATGGCCGTAAGAACACTTTCAATAGTCGATGAGTAGTGAGCCGCAATATCATGCGGAGACATTTTTGAGGCATCGCCATTCAACTGGCGACCGTTTCCAGTCAAGCTGCGGGTGATAGCATTACGAAACAGATCTTCGGGGAATGTTGGTTTTTCATTCGGTTGCATTCCAACCTTTGGGATTTTGTCGAAATTTTTCTAAAATGCAAAATTAATGTAAATGCAAAATTTTCGGCACTTATTCGGAATGGAAAAATGGACAATTTTAGTGAAAAAAAATCATGTATTGAAAAAAATTGGTTGAAAAAATGAACAAGGACACAAAAAGTGTGTGAAAATCACAAAATTCATGCCATAAAATTGAATTTTTGATCAAAATTTAAAAAATTTCGGCATGAATTTTGATAATTTAGCCTATTTTCGTGTTTCTTCTTTTTTTGATCTCCACGGAGGCATTCCAAATAAGGTGATATCAGGGTTGCAATCCAAAATTTTTGAAAAAAAGCAATTAGGTCTCAGAAAAAGCAAATGCTAAAATATGGTTAAAAATTAGCTAAAATAATGAATTTTTGGGTAAAAAATATCTTAAAATACAATTTTTAGTTAAAAAAAGTATTTTTGGTTAAAATTTTTTAATTTTTGGTCAACAAATAATTATTTTGTATGAATTTTTCCCAAAAAATTGAGAAAATTGCTTTGTTCGGCTTTGAAAAAAAAAGCAAAAATGCCTGAAAAAAGCAAATTGCTGCGAAAAAAGCGAAATTGGCAACTCTGGGTGACATTAATATCTTATTCGGAATCCCCCCTGTTGTAAAGTTAATATGCGAATTTCAGTTATCGATAAGATTTTCACGAAGGCTCAAAAATATATAGTAACGAGAAAAATTTTTCTACTATTATAACAACGTTTCGAAGTCACGTCCTTATATAGCCATCCTGAAATTAGCATATCAAACTAAAAAAGGACACATTTTTTGTGCTCTTTCTTTTTTTGATCTCCACAGGGGGCATTTCGAATAACTGCCAAATTTTCTTACTGCTTCAAACAGTTCCACAGGTATAGACTTGGCTTTAGCTTGTCCTCCTCCTTCAGCTAGCCGCTGTTTTAGTATGTTTTTTAACGCATCTGGAACTGTTGCCAAGGGTTCATTACTAAAAAAATTACAGGGTGTCCCAAAAAAGTGGAATTTTCGTGATTTATGAATTTTTGACCCGAAAATTTTTTTCTAAAAATGATCACTGTAGGTAGCGACTGTTACGCATTTTCAAAACTATAGTTTCATCAGAAAACGACCCCCAAAAAATTTTCTCTGCCCCTGATTCAGGGTAGGGGTGATTTTTTTGGATGAAAATGAACTAAAATTCGGATTTTCGTCGGAAAACCGGCTTTCTAGGGGTTTTTCAACTGTTTCTGCATATTGCCGAGACATCAAAATGCTATCATGATCCTGATTCAGGCAAGGGTGGATGTCTTGAAGAGAAAATTAGCGTCCAAATGATTGCAAATTCGTTTTCGACGAACCGACTAAAATTCGCATATTAATTTGACCGTCGTCTCGACGAAAAGGAATTTGCAATCATTTGGACGCTAATTTTCTCTTCAAAACACCCACCCTTGCCTGAATCAGGGTCATGAGAAATCGGGCGAATATGGTGGATGAGGAAGAACGATACAACCAAGCTCTTCAAGCGGGGTCATTTTTAGGGGGGAAAAATTTTTGTGAAAAAATCTCGAAAATTCCACTTTATTGGGACACTTGTATTTGAATTAAAAGTTAAATAACCTACCTTCTCGTTGTAACTTTTCCATCTAGAGGTTGGGTTTTGAAAGTCTTTATGCTGCCCGACATGTCTGCAACCATCTTTAATCTAAAAACTGCGCTTAACACAAAAATCAATCATGAAACATATTGGCAAAAGAAACCATTAAAGTATAGTATTTGTGTAATTTATTTTATTCTTTTATT
Source organism: Acrobeloides thornei (assembly GCA_034699885.1). Taxonomy (NCBI): domain Eukaryota; kingdom Metazoa; phylum Nematoda; class Chromadorea; order Rhabditida; family Cephalobidae; genus Acrobeloides; species Acrobeloides thornei. The sequence continues at coordinate 21,744 of JAQGCP010000094.1, forward strand.
CACTTCAATCACAGCATTCGAAAATCGGGAAAAAAAACTCTACAGATAATGAAACGCCATGGCCAAGGATCGTCACCCATAGCCAAGATGAACAAGAGGCTTCGATCCCCGAAGGTCGAAATTTTGTGTTTTAGCGAACCAAAAACGTGGCTAAAGGGGGAGTTTCAAAAAGATATGCGAGGAATCGATTACAAATAAAAGCTCAAAAAAACGTATTCATGATCAAGAATTATTCGCAATCGATTCCTCGCATAAAATTATCTCGGAGGGATCTTTTTTGTTTAAAAATCCAAATTTTTCGATTTTCGCTTCAATACACGGCCTCCATTCCCTGAATCAGGGTCAAAGAAGCATTTTCACGCTTCGAAACCTATTCCAATCGATTTTTCGCATAAGATTTACTCTAGAAATATCATTTTTAACAATTTAAAAAAATTTCTACCTGGCCATGGTTTGAACTCTCTCTTTAAAATTTCGAACTCCTTGATCGAATCCTCCTCTTTCAAAGAGCAAGATGTACGATCTTATCCATTTTTGACCATAACGCTTTTTGTCTGCCGGTCTATTTTTTCCGATTTTCGAATGCTATATAATAATAAAAAGCGTTATATAATAAAAATTTCAATTTTGTCATTTTTAAAAGCATGAAATCGTCTTCACAAAGGCACTTTACATATAGGACATGCATGATAAATAAGATTCTCTTTTTTTATTATATGGTATGAAAAAAATCTCAATTCGCGTTTTACATCTTTTAAAATTATACAGGGTGGCGAAAAAAGAGGCTTTTTTGAAATTTTGGGATTTCTAAAAATCATCCCCCTAAGCGAGAAAAAAAGCGATTTGTGAAATGAGAAATATCATTTTTATGCATTATGGAACCGTTTTATGCTTTGAAAACGTGTGCAATCGATTTCTCGCATAAAGTTACCCCTAGAAAGTGATTTGCAAAAAATGACCATTTTCGCTTCAAAAATCCAATTTTTTCCCTGAATCAGGGTCAGGAAAGCGTTTTCATGGTTCGGGAATTCGCGCAATCGATTCCCCGCATCAAATTACCCCTAGGGGGAGGGGGGTAATTTTTAGAAAATTAAATTTTCTGATCCCAAAATGTCAAAAAAGCCACTTTTTTGTACCATCCTGTAGTAAAATCATAACAATATATAAAAATTGTGCTAAATTAAACAAGATGAAATGAAAATGCTAAACCGAACCTATAATATTATACCGGAGTGTTTACTCGATCAAAATCTAACAAGGGGGAAGGGTCGCAGATGATGGTCGAGAATTTCAAAAACGGTCATGTGATGTTTCGAAACTTTTATAGGTTTTTGAGGATTTCTCCGGAAATACAAAGCCAATCCTGAGTTTTGGTGTCGCTAGAGAGCTGGATATCGTAGCAATCGAATGAC
>JAQGCP010000095.1:0-23139 GCA_034699885.1 Acrobeloides thornei
ACACTTTCTTGAGTGTTCAAAGGTTGCCTTAAACGGTTCGAGCGCACTCCAAGTTGAATTTATTTAGTGAGATTAACGCATGGGGAAGTTTTTAAAAGTCATTTCGAGTCAAAGTTCGAGGAGTAAAAAATTCAAAACCATGTCCGAAGCTCAATACCATCTATTTTACGTATATTTTTTGAATTTTCTAACCTCTCTAAAACACACAAGGTAATTTTTTTCGACTAAAATCTCTTTCTGGCAGATGTATTTCAATATGGAGAACATTTCTAGTGCGGTTTTGAAACAATCCGAGAAAATTTTTTTTTCGGTCTCTCATTTCTACTACCACGTGTAAAAATGGCTCAAAAATCGAAGTTTCTCGGATTTTTTCGAAACCGCCATACATACTTTAAAAATGTTATTTTGGAGTAGATCGAACTTTTCAAAAACTCATGAAAGTCTCTACCTATAGGTTATTTTATTCTATGGTCTTATCGTCTCATTAACAGTTTTTATTGATTAGTTTATTTTTTTAAAGAAAATTCTCATTATTATGAAAAGTAATACTAGGCTATTAAAAACTTGTGGGAGAAAAATTAAAGTTTCTATTCGAAATTTGGCTGAAACATTGGAGCTTAAAAATCAATATGATGCCGTAATGTTGGGAGTCAAAAAAGATTTTTAGTTAAAACTGTCTATGGGAATAATTATATCGAAACAAGACAGGCATGTAGCGACGAAGCCGAACTTATCCCGGGAGGAGTAAACCCCGCGTTTACAACCCTAAATACTTGTATGAGTGTGTAAGAGAAAATTTCGTTGAAAATACGATCATTTCTTTCTAGAACGTATAACGGAGTTGTATATACAATGAAAATTTGCGACAATGTGGATTTTTGCAACCAAGAGTGCAACCCTGCTCAGGGTCAACAGAATCAGCCACCAAATATTGTGTCGTGTCACGAAAGTTGTAATCCCGGAACGGACAATTGCTCTTAAACACCCATAACCTGCCAAGGCAATTATTGCACCTATTGTAAGTGAGAATTTTAAAAATGTTTAAAAAAATATTTCAGTAAAAACTATCAATATACATTACAATAATTATACGGAAACTAGACAAGCCTGTTCGAATGATGCTTAATTCCAACCCGGTAGCAACAACCCAACTTTTAGTACATTGAATACTTGTGTTCAAGAGTAAAAAATGAAATTTTCGGATTAAATTTTTTAGTGTTTACTATGGAATTGAATACACCATGAAGATTTGTAACAGCAGTAATTAGGGCCGATCCAAGTTTGGTCAAAAAATGGTCATTTTCCCAACTTCTAGGGGCCATAGCTCCATGGAAGAGGTCGTCGGGCCGAGAGCCCAGAACTAAAGTTGCATAACTCGGTGAGTTCTATCAGAATATCCACCTAAATTTTCGTTCAGCGATGAAAATTTTTTTGTGACATCCGAAGCTCGGTTTTCTCGCGGAACGTGTTTTAAACATTTGAAAATTTTTGAAAAAATCGCAAAAATTCTCATTTTTTGGGCCACCCTGTAATTTGGTCTACTCATTGAATAGAGTGATAGTTTACATGGCAAATTTTTATCTGTATTACCTCTTATTCCAACTTTTCGTTCTTCTCATCATATCTCTCATTTCCAAATTTTTTGATGCATCATCTCCAAAATATTTCGAAGACCTCTTTCTCATACTCCTCCACATACCCAATCCACCAATCGATCTCCTACTCTGTGCTTGCGCCATCCGATTTGTTGGTAGTGATGGACTTTTTTGGACCTAAAATGTCATTTTATTATGTTTCTATATGTATCGCTTACTTTTCCAGCTATCATTTGTGTAGTTTCATCTTCTGTATCTTCCATAATCGTCGTGTCTTGGATATTGTGACTTTCTGATGGAGCTGTGCTGGCGATATTGGTCGGTTTGGTACCTCCACCAGAGCGGAATTTTGAAAAGGTTGAGGAGCTAAGACGACGTGATTCAGAGACCGTTTGACGGCCGTGCGAAGATCTATGTGTCCCAACACTTTGGACGCTTCCGGAATCGCTATGCATATCGCCAAGGGTTGGTGTATGGGAACGAGGAACTTCTAAAAAAAGTTGAATTTGGCGATTTTTGAATTTCGGATGCATGTTTTCGTTGTAATAAATAAACTTTTTTGATCCCGACTGGCTTGGAGGTAGGGGTGGGATCGAAAATTTTGGATTCTAAGATTTTCTCGAGCCTCTAAGATTTTTTACATTAAAAACTAAGATAATCTAAGCAGGTTAAAAATAATTTCAGAAGAAGGGGTGGAAAAAATTTGGGTTGCCGTGTGGAGCACAAAGAGACCGAAGGAATTAAGCGATTTTGAAATTTTCCTGACCCCCTACCAAGGGTAAGGCAATTTCTTAGAATAAGGAAAAAATCCAACCCCTACTTGGAGGGGATCAATTTCGGACTCTGAATTAAATACGATCTATAGGTCATAAACACATTTGGACTTTAGTACATACCAAAAAGCCTAGTTGAAAAATCTTCCTTTAACACTTGTAGCTCCTGGGATAGCTTATTTAGAAGGCTGTAATAACCTTTAATAGATTCTGTGCTCGATCCCATTTTCGGTTTGATCATTTTATCTCGAAATTCTGTTTGCCAAGTGGATTCTTGTTCCACTTTTTGAGTCAGCTAAAAAAGTATTAACAAATTTTTAAGCATTTGTATTAATAATTGACAAGTAGGCGTTTGCTTTTGTTGCAGCTTGAATCACGGCTGGCCAGAACGTCATCGGATTCGTGTCCCCCATACCCAAAAACCTCCAAGTACAAAAAATGCTGATTTAGAGAACTAAGAACTAAATAGAGAATTTTTGGATGCCCATTCCTTTGAAATGTGTCAAAATTTTTCCTTTAAACGTCAATTTTTTCGCTATGCGCAAAAAAGTTATCTTTAAAAAATTTGTCAACTAACTTTGTTATGAACAATTGGCACTAGCATGACCGAAATCGGCAAATTTACAGAATTTAAAAATTCTATAAATGTGTACAAAGCTTGTCCACCGACTTTCTTTGCCAAAATATCTTTGACGATTTTTGTCACTTTAACCCAATATGGTGTTAACTGTTTAGTAAATGCCAAAATCATGACTTTTAGAGCTAAAAATATTATGTATATGTATATCCTGACAAGAGAAAAAAGCATCACTATGATGCAGGAGTAAGGGGAGCAAAATTCATCTTGAACAAGGTGGGACCAATTGCGCATATCGAAAATGAGTTCACAATTCGCATATTTTCTTCTTACTCTCTACTTTTCGACGTGCGCAATTGGCCCAATAGGTGAAAATTTTGTTTCTATGATGATCTGAAGCATAGAAACAAATAAAAACTTTAATACCCCACCTAAAAATACACATTGTATAACAGAATCTCTTATAATTCTATGAGTCGAAACCGTTGCCGAATGGCCTCTTTCCGCCACAGAAACGGATCCTTGCCTTCCAGTAGTATCTAAATTTAATCATATTCAGGCATTTTTCGTTAAACCTCAAACCATGTATCGTAGTCCCTCTGATTAGCGAAGATGCCAAGTTAGCGCTGCTTGCTGGAGCCAAACTTTGTTTTGCTAGAGGAGGGCTTATGGCATTGTGAATGACGTTTAGACAATAAAGGAGATCTTTAGGTTGGAATTGAGGAGCGTCTAAAATTTTGAAAATATTTAAAAATCGAGTTGTATTACCTTTCCCTGGCATTGCTGCCCGCAAAAATAATGGTATTAAAATATGGCATAGTACAGCTTCTAAACGATCCGCTGCTGAACCAAGACCTTCTGGGCTGCATACAAATTCAAGGGAGAACGCAAACTAAAAGAGAATTTACAGGGTGAGTAAAAAAGTGCATTTTTGTGATTTTTGGATCCGAAAAATTTTTTGGGACCAGAAAATTTTTTACTAAAAATGACTCTTTAAGAGTAATTTTATGCGAGGAATCGATTGCGCACATTTTCTAAGCATGAAAAAATTATCTTGACCCTGATTCAGGGAATGGAGTTTATGTAAGGGCAAAGGAGAAAATTTTTCGATTTTCGCGTCAATATACCAACTCCATTTCCTGAATAAGGATCAAGATAATCTTAAAAAATGTGCACAATCGGTTGGAATTGCATAAAATTATCCCCAGATAGATGCTTTCAGGGCGAAAATAGAAACTTTTTCGATTTTCGGTTCCATACACCGAACTCATTCCCTGAATCAGGGTCAAAGAAGCGTTTTCATGCTTTGGGAATACAATCGATTTTCCGCATAAAACTATCCCTATATGGGTCATTTTTAGTAAAAAATTTTTCGGTCACAAAAAATTTTTTCGGGCCCCAAAAATCACAAAAATTCACTTTTTTACTCATCCCTTATAATTTGGGATGGGACAAAAATTTTACTTACTTGACCCAAGGCTTGCATTAAAAATGATGTCAGTTTTAACACAGCGGTACAAAAAGATTGTGGTGGTATGGATGAGTTTAAAATTGTTGCTGGATTTGTATGGGAAATCGTGCCAGAGCCGCCTCCTTCGTCGCCAGATTGGTCGCCGACTGTGATGCGGAGGCACATTTGAGTTATTGCCTAAATATAGGTATAATTCAGGCCCATATTTAAGGGGATCAAAGGGGACAATTGCCCCCCGTGCTGAAAAGAATGACAATTTTTCCTAATTCCCCTCCTAAAATGGCCCCCTTTATGTTTTTGCCCTAAAAATTTTCATGACAAATTTCAACAAAAATTGCAATTTTATAACAAAAATGTCAATTTTTAACTTTTTTGACATTTTTTGATAAATTTTTGCGTTGTTGGAAAATATAATTACAATATTGCCCCTCTCCAAAATGACCCCTATGGTAAAAAATATTTGTGCCCTTCCCCGTCTCTAAACCCTGGATACGGGCCTGGTATAAGTATAGGATAGGTATAAATCTCCTACCTTGACCGGGTGCAAATGTGCAATATATGGAAACACTGTCAAAGTATTATATAACCCAGTCAGCCAGTTTGTTATAGAATTCCAATTTGCCCTTCTTCGAATTGAACTCTTTTTGCCGATTTTGGCAATAGTTTTGTCCAAGCGCCGAAGAATTACGGACAGGGCTGATCGATTGGTTTCCACCGACCAGTCAGCCACTGGAAGGATTGTCATGAAACATCTGTAAATATTCAAATTTTAGAATTTTTATAGAATGGTACTTACTTTTGTAAGCCATTACAGCCCATTGTAGTGAGATCATAAGGCGCAATCTTGAGGAGTGATAAAGCAATTTCACTTAATTTCTAAAAATGTGGGCTTAATAGATATACCACAAAGTACGGATGCACCCCTTATCCGTAGTCAATTTTTCTACTTTTTAGAAGGGTCTAACTTTTTACTTGCTTATCAGGGACAGTAATTTTTTTAAATAAAAATATAGCTTAAACTTAAATCTATAAATCTGTAAAAAAGTAAGAGCAGATATCAAATTATAAAGCCTGTGCGAGTAAACTATTTCTTATCCTTTTTCTCTCGGTGAAACAGACTATAACATAACATACCACATGGCATCGATGATCTAATAACTCAGGAATTTTTATATGCTCCAGCGGCGATGCTAGTTTTCCTAACTCTTTGAGCCTTGGCCCAGCTTCTTCAATAAACATAGAGCATAGAACTAGCAGTGCATCTCTAGGACCTCTAAACATATCTTTTTGTAACTCTGCATTGTCATTAGCCTCCCATCCTCCTTGATTGTTTGTGGTTTTTCTTTCTTTGTTCACCGCATTTCTAAAATATCAAGAATTAAATATATGGGGCGGGATCAGTATTACCCAGTATTTCCATGTTTTCCTTCATCTTCTCCAGTTGTTGGTGGATCGAAAAATTGAGGCGAATCGGCAATAAAAGATTTTCCGCGATCACTTACAGTTGTTACAATGTCAAAAGTTCTTGTTGGAGCTCTAAAATTTATTTATTTTTCTTTGAGACCAAACCCAATAGGCGAACACACAATACCTAGATCTTCAGTTCCGATACCTATGGGCTTAGTGAACCTATGGGTTTAAGTTCAACTCCCCTGTCGCAACCGTGCCCCTGGTCTCCTCCCAAGAGGGCATGGGCTAAACTCGTATTTATTTATTTTTTCTTACCTTGACAAAGTTTCACAACTATTTATTAAAGCCTTCATTTCCACACACAATGTGCTATATGCATGAAGTTCATGTTTTATAGCCGCCGGAGCATTGTTTTGCTTCGTTGTTTCGGCTTCCATCGTTTTTATCAAGTGTGGTAAAATGCATTGCATTATGAGCTAAAAATCAAATACAAAACTTGTGGTTGGAAAAAGATATACCATCATTTGATGACATCTCCTGGATTCTGGCGAAAATGCACAGACGGTGACACAACTTGCTAAGGCATCGGTTAGAATGATAAAAGTATTAGGGTCGTCTCGATAGCAGAGATCCAACGCTTTGAGAGGTTTTAAGTCAGGAGGTACCAAAGACAAAATGTCCAGCTGGTCTGGGATTTCGCTCAAGTTTTCCATGGCTCTAAAAATTGAATGTATACATTCGTGGTGGGGGAAAGGGTATGTGTCCCTATGCCACTGAATGGAGGGGGTGGGTAAGGGTCAGAATAAAAACTTGTTCCCAAACAATCCAAAAATACTACCTCAGCAAATTAAACAAATATTTTGCTTTCACTTGCATGGCATTTATCTCTAGGTCATTATTATTTTGATCGCACATGTCGGCAATTGCTCCAAACATTTGGAGCAAGAATGGTTTTCTGTGCAAAATATAGAACTGCTTGCACACAAATTCCACTACTTGGACAAACATCCGATTCGGTTGGCGTTGACTATAACACCTAATAATTGTGGGGATGATGAGGAAGAAGCCCTAAAAATTTAGTGGAATAGTGTTTTATTACTCATCTCCTGGTAGTGATAGAGAGGGAGTATCTTTCGTAGAGAGAACAATGCACCCTCTTTAGAAAGAGATATTTTGTGGCTGATGATGCTGGAGAAAGGGATGATACTTGAACTTCCTAAGAAATCATGGAATGATCCCATGCAGGTTCAAAGGTATTCCCTTCATGTGCAAGGGTTAGCAAGAGAACGTTACTCCCTCCCCATCACTACCAATGGAGGGGGTATTTTTTCTACCTGACTAGCAAACAACGTTTGAAAGTGTATTGCCATAGTAATATAAGTAGCCATGCACCGTCTTAATATTAACACATCTTCACAATGCAGTATCATAATTCCGTTTATAACATTTATAAATAAATGCAAGTCACCAAACATAAATGCATTTTCCATCTTTTCAAACATATCACTCATAAGTTTGGCCCAGACAAATTTGTGCATTTCATCGATGGCTTTGAGTTCTTCACCCATCGGTCCTTCGCACATGCCGAAACTTGATTCAAGGCTTCTACGAGGGAAGGAAGGGAGATGGGTGAATTCATCGTGAAGGAAGAAAATTCGTTGGGGGATCTGAAAAATATTTCATGTCAAAGATTGAAGGGACAACCCAAACCAAATATAGACCTTCATAGAAGTGATTTTGGACAAAAACCGAGTACTGGGTTTTGGATCCTAATAGACTCAATAGTAATTTGATCGAGAAAGCCTAGATACAAAAACCCCCTCGGCCACGGCTACCAAACCCCATTTGTCTCACGTGGTCTGGAACGAATGGACCTAGTCCCAAGGTGGTCGAGACCTAATCTTAGCCCCATGGTGTCCTTTAGGGCCGAGAGACACAGGACTAAAGTTACCGAATGCATTTTTAAGAATTATTGCATAGTATAATGACAATGGGTGCATGGGTGCACAAGACCCAAAATGGTTGTATTTGCACTCAAATGGGTGTAATTCGGTCACCCTATCTAGGTCCCATATGGCTTAGGAGCCATACTAACTTCGACCCTTTTTGGTCTTTGGTCATAAATTGAAAGCCTAGCTTACCACTGACTCTGGCGAAAACTTCAATGCATTATAAGTTAGCAAAACCTTCCCAGTTTCAATCATCTTTTGATGAAAAGCCATCTCCCTCATCTTATAATTAGCATTGTCTGGGTTCATCTTAACCAACGAAAGTTGAGGATAGAAAGACCTATGGAAGAAGTAGAAATCCCTAAAATTCCATTATTTTTAATTATTAACACACAAAATTTACCTAACATAGTTACTAGAACTATGCACCATCCCCGTTTTGGCATCCACCAAAAAGTATTGGCCGATTTCATTTTCGGAGATGTTGAAAAATTCTAAGCTGTCGGTGAAGATTTGTTGGAATTGAGTGTCTTCATGTATGGGAAATTGTGATGGGATACCACCAGAGGCGGAATCAGGGCCATGAACGATAATTTTCTTGGCAGAGGGAACATTGGCGGTGATCATCAGGGCTTGCTAAAAATTTGAGTTTTTATTTTTTGTCTTATAAAGAGGGATTATTAGGTCCATGTAAAATTCATGTGCTTACATCACATTGTTCTTTCTTCAAAGTTTGTTTCATATCTTTAAAATACAATCCATGAACATAGGGAACCACCAGCCAGGCCACACTTAAAGCTAGTGCCAATGACTTATCACTACCTTCTGAAGGGCTTCTTACATAAAACATCACAAATCCAAAAAGATAGTTCAATAAAGAAAATGCTGTCTGGCTTGGCAAAGGTCGGAAAGTTAATATAAGTTTTCTTAAGAGTGAAAGAAGATATTCCTAAAAATTGCTTGTTCTGAGATCAGAGATAAAAGTTTTCAAAATTTTTTGACGACAGCTCTCCTGTAATTTTTGACCAAAATTCTATTAATCATTTGTGCCAACAACACAATTTATCGGCAAAATTTTTTTTCGGGATTTTGGGTAAGGATATTTCCAAAATCTCTGCCTCATGCTTACTTGTTTATCTTTGTTAGTCAACTTTTCCAAGAAATGTCTCAAAAACAAAGATGTATCTTCCACGATACATGACCATACAACTTTTTTGCATACTTCGCCGACTAAAAATTTATGATTTGTAAATTTTTTGTCAAAATACCAGAGATTCCATATTTATCTACTTGGACATCATCCAACATTTCTATGATCAGTGGAACAATACTCAAAATGGAGCTTGGGAAAAGTGGTTGAGCTACTGGCATTTGTTGTTGTTTATGGGTAGCGTGAACTACGTCGGCTTCTGAAAATTTTTTGGATAGATTGTTAGCCAGTAAACTTTATCTTCCCCTTCCCCTTATCTCTCCCCAAATTTACTAGCCTAGGTATTTTAAGACAGAATTTCTTAGAGTTTTTAAATAATCGTTAAAGAGGTGGAGCCAGGTGCCAAAATTTTTTCCTAGTTTATTAGCCAAATGAAAATAGGATATGCGTACATAAAAATAGGCCGGAAACTAAAGTACAAAAATTTTCCTATCTCGATATACAGTGCTTGAAAGTTGGGGACCTTAGATGTTATAACCATTTTAGATCTCTGCAGTAAAAGCCCGATATCTCGTTTAAAAGCAGCCCTATAATTTGGTTCTTTACCTTCACCCTCAGCATTCTTTTCTTGTTGCTGAACATTAAGTTGGTGGTGGAATAAGGCTGGTTCGTATGCAGCCTGTTGAACTATGGCTGTAGCACGTAAGGGAAATTGTTGCCTAAGCTCTGATTGACGTTCTTCCGCTTCTCGGATAGCTTTTTTGACCATTTCTTGTTTTTGTTTCCGTCTGGTTCTAGTCATTGTCATAATGGTTTGGCTCTAAAATTTTTGGTTTTAAAAAAGGTCAAATGTGCCCGAAGCCTTAAGCATAGGTGTCATGGTGTATCAAAATTCTGAAAAGGTGTAGGCGAGGGTCAAAATTTAAAAAAGATGTCACTAATTGACTCAGCTCGCTGAGCGTTTCAAAACTAGTATCATACCATGAGGTTTTGCTGGTTTTACCCATGGCCAAATGACTAAAGCGCACAGATTAATTCATAAGGCACGGGTTCGATCAAGAGATCGAACTTGCGCCGCCGAGTTAATGCCGAGCATGTTAGCAATCGGTCATGGATCAAACCCCCAAAACCCCATGATATAGTACTCGTTTTGAAGCGCTCGGCAAGCTGAGTCGATTGACGCCATTTTTTTTAATTTTGACCCTTGCTTACACCTTTTGGAATCTTGGTACACCGTGGTGTAGCTTGGATTTTAGGCTATGTACAAAAATTGGGCCATGTGGGCTATATACTCTCCTAAATGGACAGGGATCCAATTTTTTAGACCCTTACTGTTGAATGCTCTTCTTCTTTCAGTGACAATTCTTCCACTTTTGTCTTTACATGAGGCATCCATGGTGGGTCAACAACCACTAGTTGATTTTGCCCAATTGGTGGAGATGGAAGAGTAAAATCAATACTCGGTGGTGGTACTTTAAAAATCAACTGTGCTCCTTCTTCCATTTTGAGCCAGACATGAAATCGATTCCGCCATAGGGCCAAAAATCGGCGTATGGCTTCAGTTCTATAAGTGGCGTCGGGATGGGAAAGGTTGAGTTTGATAAGGTTGATGCTATCGTCCGAGCAGCGGACGGAACAACAAATAAACATTGATGCTAAAAATTAGAAGTGCTTAGTTGAGAGGCCGAGTAATGAGTTACCATCTCCCCATTCCACTTTTTCCTTTTCTCCGCCCTATCTCCTACCACTCTCTCTATACCCCCACCCCAACAAAGAGTGCCTAGATCTCTTACCTGCTGTGCTTACAACATGTGGATCATTATTTAACAACAAATTCCATGAAACATTCAAAATCGACTTATAGTGATCAACCGTCATTATAATAGCACTTTTTAACATGGTTGATATAGGGGTATGTATAATATTAAGCAGCTGAGTCCTAATATAGTTCAACATTGGAGATCTTTTGATGTCGAGTTCTGATGAGTCAACCGGCTCTTCTGGAATTTGAGCTCCATCCTTTTTGGAACTTTTTGATTCTTCGATTTCATTAAGTTTTTCTATAAGTAAGCCTCGTAAGGCCAATGGGACTCTTTCGACGCCGCTTTGACGAACAGCTGCAGATTCACGACGGGGTTTAGAATGGCGTTTCTAGAAATTTATTTTGGGATTTGAAATTAGGCAAGCCAAACCTGCATATTAAATTCCTGCTTTTTCTGCCAACTTTCAAGGAGCTGCTTCCGTTTGTCGATTTTTGAATCTTCTGGTATAGTTTCATCGTAAACTTGGTTAAAGGACTCGATAAGTCTATAACACTGTCGATGAACTCGATCAAAACACCATTTGGTGCAAAAACGGTCGTGGGTGCAACTCATGTCAAACTGTTTGGCAAACATTATCATTGCCTAAAAGTTATATTAAAGCCCATACTCTATGGTAGAGCCAAAGTCAGGATCAGAGTTTTTCATGGTCAAAATGCGTCAGGGTCAGTCAATATTGAGTCAGTACAGAGTAGGAGCAATGGTGTTGAGAGAAGGGTCGACTGGGGGTGGGGGGGGGGGCACTTTCCCAAAAAAGGTTGATTTTTACCAAAAACATAAAGGGTGTCTTACGTGTAGGGATTTTTTTAAATTTTAGCCCATTAGGAGGTAGGCTTGGACGTAGCTAGATGGGGTGGGGTGCACCGGAGGCCGGTGCCCCCATGCCTGATAAATTGTTAATTAAAAATGACGTATTTTTCGATATTCGAAAAAAGTGTTCTTCAAAAATGACTTTTATAGGAAAAGTGACCCCCATACTTGGCGGTTAACTACGTCTGGGGGGGGGGGGCACCTGCCCCTTGTCTACTCCACTGGTAGGAGTCGGATCAGATTCAGGGTCAAGGTCAAAGTCAAGATTATTACGTTCAACCAAGGCATATTCTTCAACATTTCCTCCTCTTCATCTTCAATTGTATGGGAAGTCATCATTTGAGGGAGTGGAGGAGCGCCTTGTGAAGAAGAATATGACCCCATATGGCTTCTTCTTTCCGGAGAAGATTGTGGTTCTCCAGGGATTTGTGCTGGTTGAGGCTCTTCTCTATGGGCCATAGAACTTTTGGGTCCTAATGGTTTCAGGCTATCTCGTGCTCGGGGAGCTAAAATAGTAGAAATTATTTAATTTTAGAAGTTGTTGAAGATTTTCGAAATTTGGGTATTTGAAAGAAAAAGATGAAACATTCGATGGTAAAGCGGTGTTCGAGCAAAAATTCAAACAGGGTTAGAAAAGGATTTTCCTATCTTACACTATTATATCCTAGCAAACTTTTTTGCTATTTTTATCAAACGGTGAGAGGAGGAGAGAATTCGTATAGTGCGTTTATAGGGGCATCATAACAAGCATTTTTGATACTTTTTGTCAAAATATGGAAAACCAAGTTCCCGGTGTTTACTTGTAAGCTTAAGCCTAATCCTAAGCCTAGGCCTGCCCTACTCTATTCTGCTTAAAATTCCGGTGCAACACAAAACAAAGCTAACCATGCATGTTTGAAAGCGACAGTAGCTGTAAAAAAATCATGCTCATTTTTATAATGCAAACCTTCTTCTTCAACCGTATGCACAGAATGCATAGATGATTGTGAATAAGCTCCCGGAGAGCGAACACGCATCGAGCGCATTTTCCATCGACTTCCAGCACTTTTTGTCGAAGCAGATTTACGATTACTGCCGGCATCAAGCATTATTGGTGCTGTAACATGCTTGTGCTCAGTTTTTTGAAATTTAGTGTTTTACATGCTTTTTGAAAAAAAGCATTTTTGCAACAAAAGATGATTTTTAATGGCTAAGCACGCCCAAGTTATGGCAATTTTCAGGCCTTATAAAATTTATTCAAATTATATTTAAATTGCAAAAAATTATTGTTTTGAATCAAAAATTCGAAAACACGAATTTTTGGAATTTTTAACAATTTAAAATTCTTTTTGATTTTTTTAAAATTTGCTTACCTCCTTCTTGATCATCACTATCTTTTTCTGATTGCCCATGCGATGCAGGTTTTGATTGCTTTCTGAGCCTAAATTTTTTGATGAAATCTTTGCGGTATAAATTTTTTCACTTGCTAATATTAAATTGTTTACTTGAATGAAGTATCTCTCCTTCTTCCACTTTGTTCTAAACTTGGCTGTGTTTGACCAATTGAAGGTGAGCCTCTTTTTAGGAGTCTTTGTCGCCCTTGAGCCAAACGGCGGACTAAAATATTTTAAATAAAGAAAAAGGATTGAAAAATTTTGTGCAGATTTCTAAAAAATGAATTATTAAAAAAAGTAATAAAAAACAGAGATAGTATAAAGAAGCAGCATGCAAGAGTGAAGCTATTTAAGAAAAAAAAGTTTAGAAAAGATGAGGAACAACTTTAGGCCAAATGGGGTGGGGTTCAAAAAAGATCAGAGAAGTATTTTTATGTTTAGTATGAGGTAGTGATGCGTCAAAATCGCAATTTCAAGTTTCGAGGTTTTGAATTTCGACAAATTCGAAATTATTAATAAAATTTTTAGATTGTAGGAAGAAAAAAGGGGAAAAAAATTCTACCTCTCCAATTCTATTTCGACTTCCCCAATTTCGATGCATCACTAGTATGAGGCGACCCACCCCTCCATCACCTCTCTTTCTAGCATTTATTATGGGCACTAGTGGCATGTCTAGGGGGATGCCCCCCCCCCAAAATGAAAAAATGTAAAATTTTTCCTAATGGCCCTCCTCTTATGTTTTTGCTCTAAATTTTTCATAAAATTTTTGAAAAAACGTAATGGTCACTCATTATAATTTTTCACAAAAATGCTTATTTGCGGCTTGTTAGTATGAAGGAAAGGGAATTGATCTACCCTTTTTAGTAGTCCCTTTTCCTCTTGGAGCCACTAGGGGAGTGGGGAGGCATCTTTTTCGGTCAAAGAAAAATCGGAAATAGCCAGAAAAGCTTCCAAGCATGGTGATAGAAAAGTGTGGGCTTCTTGAAATTTTCATGCCTTGTGTCGGTGTTTTTTGTTTTTTTCATGCTTCGAGAACCCACACCTGATTCGGAAACATTATGTGCCGGCGTAGGGCTTGCCGTTCTTGGTGGCGGTACTGGGGTGCACATCTGGCTTCGAAGAATCCGTGATCTGGCAGAATCACGCTCTGTACTAATAAAATTAACATCTTCTGGCGTGGAAACACTGGGGTCACGCGAAGCTTGTCGGGTTCGATAGGCAAAGCGTCGAAATGCCGTTAAAGCCGATTCTTTAAGCAATAGGCATTAGTTATGGTATAAATTACAAATCATGTGTGTTAGATAAAAAGTAGACGACTAACTTAAAATTCACTGCAAAATTTTTTTAATTTAACTAATTTTTTTGTGTTGATAATTCCAAAAAGAGGCAAATTTTTGATAAATTGTCTCAACAAAATTTTAGATTATACCTTTTTTATCGGGTGCTGTAGTGACAAGTTGCTCTTCAATCATATCGTTTGAACCTCTAGGAGAAGATTCTTCATCAGCGGTTGAGTAGCTGACACGTCTCTCTGCTAAAATTGGCTTTTTTAATTTTCGGGGGAATTTTTTTAAAATTTCCTGGAGATCATTCTCCACAACCTCAATTGGCCAAAAATTTGGAAAACACACAATCTCTATTCTGGTCCCATAAAGAAAATTTTTTGAGGAGTTCTGAATGTCTCGATCCGAGTGGGACACCCCATTTTTTAGTTGTATCGCATCTCAAGTGATTTTCTTACACTGTATAGTCGGATGCACTTCATTGATACTATGAATCGATCCAGATTGAGGATTGAACGTATTCGACAAAATTGACCATCTCCTGTGAGACATCAACTTTTCCCATCCCGACGTACTCCCTTGAGTCCTCTGCGATGGCTTTGATCTCGGGATAAGTTGAAAAGTCTCTCTCAAAAATGCCGTTATTTGATAGAGTACCAAACAAGCCATAAGTTGTAGCGCTGGAGGACAGTGTTCTCCTGCTCCATCGTTAACCGTACCTAGGATTTTGAATATTTCAAGTCAATATTTTGGGCTTACTATCATCGAGAAAGTCTTCAATATCATCAAACAGTTTGAGCCGCCTTTTATCCTCTTCAGTTTTTGGTTTGATCTCTTCTTTTTCGAGAAATTTTTGTAGCCTTGCAGCAATCTAAAATAGGTATAAGCGATTTGTTTAGCATAGACAACCTGTACAGCCCAATCATAAAAACTCCTCCCTGCAGCTCTTTGCATTAGGAAAACTTTTCTCGATCCGCCTTGTACTGAACGAGTGATACCACCGCCAGTAGTCGTCGTAACACCAGACATAGCCCGATTTTGGGCAAAATTTGATCGGACCCATTCTGGCCAATCGTTTCGGTTACATCTGTGGATGAAATGTGCACATTCGAGTAGGAGGACAGCTCTACCGAGGACGGGAGATTTTAATTCCATTAGTGCGGCTATGAGAGGAGGGTCTGGCATTTGACCAGGTTTGCAAGTTTCGAGAAAGAAAGCGAATCGACGAGCTCCTTCGCGGATATCTGAAATTTTATGATTCAGTTTAACAGTGGGTCTTACAAGAGTGGGAGACTGATAGTGAAAGGAAGTTTCTCGTACCAAGGAGGAACCTTGTTACCTCATGCCATGATGCCTAAGCCCCACAGCCTTAGTCCCCAAGAGGACTAAGAATACCCGTCTTTCCTCTCCTACCAAGGGAGCTTTTTTGGTCCCCGAGTTATATGAGCCAAATCTCTCTCTGTTGTTACCTTTTATGGCTACCATTTTTCTCGGAGGCAAATATAACTGTGCTATATTAGACTCCGATGATTTTTCTGGTATTTCCGATATGCTATTATCCACAGACAGCGAGTTCCTCTGTCGAAAATAATTCACTTTTTGAGCAACATTTTTGAAAGAAATCCGACTTCTTGAATCCGAATCAAGGGGTCTAGACGAACTTTCTTCCGCTGAATCATCAAGTTCCTTAAAAGCCCTTTTTTTAATTTTTTTTTTCTACTTTTTTGTACCTCCCAATTTTCATCTTCAGCAACTTCGTGTTTTGCGGATTTTAATAAATTGAATGCAAATTGGAGTTTTCCACCAGATTTTTTCTTTGCTTGTTGGACTAAAAGTGGGCTCCCAGCAGCGCTCAAAGAAGTTTCGTCGATGGAAGGGATATGTGCATGTCTAGGAGTGGATGGACTAGAATCACCTTCACTTATGTCATCGACAACAATTGTCTAAAATTGTGGATTTTTAAGAAGATTGATGTTTTAGCAACATTTTATAATTGACCCTGATTCAGGGAATTTATCATTTTTATTTTCCTCACCTTTTCCTTCTTTTTAAACAGCCCTCTTCGCATAGAAGCATTATCTCTTTGTGTAGGAACTGTCAAATTGCTATCCTTCCTACTCTCCAGCTCTATTGTTTCTATTGACTTCGTTTCCGCCGCGTCTGCAACCTTTTTCTCCAAATCCAAATTAAATCTTGCTGATAATATACTTAAAGCAGATCTTCTTATAGGATTCCCATGATTCTCTTGCAAATATGCCACAAACATCCTCACATCTTGGTACAAACTCATGTTTTCTGGCAAGAATAGTTCATTCAATTTTGACATTAACTTAGAGCTCATCGGTGTCAACATGGTGTTGATAATATACCCTTCCATCCCGGTTAGACTTTCATTAAAGTTGTTTTTGTAACTTGGAGATCTTGTATCAGTGGCGGATGAACGACGTCTAGTACTGTTGATTCGAATGCGATTTGGTCCGACCTCAGCTTGGCAAAAGACGGTGATGGAATGTAAACAGTCAATGAGTTGTTGAACGGTTGATTCGGCAACATGAGTTTTTAAAATATCAGTTAAAAGTGGAGCGTTCATTTTGTGCATTAAGGATAAGAGGCTTTTGGCTTTGATCCTAAAAAGGGGTTCTCGTCAGAGATCTAAAACCGACAAATTGTCTTGAGTAGTCCCAAAGTCCCCACCCACTGCCTTCAAAGTTTTGTTAGCCCTATGTGATGCTAATTGGCTCAAGTCTCTATTTGGGAGGGGGTAATCTCCAAAGACGTAGCTGTAAGGGGACACCAGAGATCGGTGCCCCCACCCCATTCAGGCCCGAAAAAATTCCTAGTAATAAGAATCCTCCTTTATGTTTTCTGAGAAAAATCCGCCCTTTGTGGGGAAGTGCCCTTCCCCCCAGCTATGTCTTTAGTAGATTTCTTAGTTTCGACCTATGAGACTCAGGCCTCCCGGACTCTGTCCCTCCCCTAGTGATGCGTCGAAATCGTGATTTCGAAATTTATCCCAAAAGGTTTATCTCGCTAGAGGTTGCGACCTGCCCTATAAGGAATTTTTTCCTCATGCACAGAGTTTTAGTTCACTAATACACATTTATGAAATTAATTATCCTACCTCAAAAAATCCGCTTGTGGTGTTCGCATTCCTTCATTACATCCACTAGGACATCCAAGATGAACATAGGTTCTCAAAATAATTTTTATAATTCCTTCGAAAAACACATGATTGTCCAAATTTGGCATCATCAAAAGGGTATCACAAATATTCAAAATAATTTCCGACACTCTGACCACATTGCACTTTTCATTATTACATAAGTTCACCAAACTTTGCAAGATCACATTAAAACTTAGATGACCGTTTTTCTCGATGAATGGTCCACTTCCAATGGCTTCGGGAAAGAAATTTTGAGCGGTAGAACTTTGTCTTCTTTTCTCACTGGCTGGGACTTCTATGGTGGAAATGGCGTCGGAGGGTTTTCGATTTTGATCAAAATTGTCAAAATTTTGGTTAATGGAGGGATCACTTTTGCTCCTGATACGAATTCGCCTTGGTCGATCTTGTGATGATTTTTTCATTTGTTGGACTGGTAAGGTGTTTAAACTGATCCTTCTTTGGTCCTTGGGTGAAGCTTTGAGGAATCTGTTGTCCTCAGATTTTTGCTGCTCCACTGTAAAGGCTACTTTAAGTTTTATATGCTCATCATCCAAAATCACATCTCTGGAATATTTTCGTTCCATGTTAATTATCCGCTTGTTTATTGCTTCAGTACGATCTTGGAGGTCAGCCCATGTTAGGTAGTCAGCTTCAAGAAGAGAGTGTTTAGACTCTCTTGGAGCAATAGATGGAACTGAATTGGATCGATTTCTCATTCGTCCTTCATGCATACTTCTGTAGTGTCGAATATCCGTTAGCCGATTTAATAAATATCTAACTGCCCAGAAAACACCTTCTTCCGACCAATTTTTTATCAGTAAGCATTTTATCACTGCGATATCCACATAACAAGCTTCATGTGGATCAGAAAGTGGAGTGTCACCTTTTTCACTTAGAGCGGAAACTGATCCAGGGTCTTTGGTGGATTCTAATAATACCACTGGTGCTGGTTGTGGTGGAGGTGGTGGTGGTGGGGGTTGAGGTTGTGGAAGTTGTACTGGTGGAGCTGGTGGTGGTATACAAAGTTGTTGAAAAGTTTCTTGAGCAGCGACTTCATGTGTTCGGTTGATAACAGTTTGTTGACTAGCCAAAGAAACAGATTCAGCGGCGGAATGGCTATAACTGAAAGTAGATTGGTGGTCGGAGGCGTCAATGGAGCCACCGGAGCATATATCGTTGAGTTGGACTAGTGGGGCTTTGTCGGTGAAGATGTCACTAAAATTAAAATTTTTGAATTTTTAGTCAAAAATCTTACATTATCCAGAGCACACGGCGGTTTTTTGGAACAAATTGGCGGAAACTCGGAATTTAAAAACGAGTAATGCCATTAGACTCAGCTCAATCAGACGAGGTATATATGGTACACAAAGGCTATAGAATCATATGACCGAGTGGTTAGTGTGACAGGGTTTCACCTATAGATCGCAGGTTTGAATTCGGGCCGGTATTCGAACCCGCGATCTATGCGTGAAATCCTGTCACACTAACCACTCGGCCATGCAATTCTATAGCCTTTGTGTATAATATATACCTCGTTTTACTCGTCTCGTTGAGCTGAGTATAATCTCTTGCGACAAAAAAAGCCGCCGTGGGGCATGGATCGAAATTAGGTCCCTCATGAAATCCAAAGCCCGTTTAGATATTGAAATTGGTTCCACTTGGGGCCCAGACACAGTGACTTTTGTCACAATCTACACTGATGGGACCCAAGAGTTCCCTTTAAGAACCGGAAAGAGGCTCTAACCTCATATGACCAAGAGTTTGCGACCTTTTTCGATATCTCGTTCAGAGGAAAGGATCAATATGCCTTACCTAAAATTATTATCTTCAATAAATTTCGTCGCTTCATCAATTGCTTTCATCCCCGCATAAGCATCCGAATCCGGCGATGAATGAAATGTATCCGTTCTCGATTTTTTCATCTGTTGAATCTTTTGCTGTGCTGATGATGCTAGCTCACTCGTCTTATAATCACTAATACTCCTCACAATCGAGCATGTCGGTTGAGAATCCGACTTCGATTCTTTTGATTCACTACTCATTGGGTCTTTTTCCACTTTTCCCGGTTGTGGAGAACTCTGTGCGGATTTGGCTAGTTCTTGTACCACTTTGGGATCAGTTCTAGGTGGTTTTGGTGGTGGGATAAGAGTAGGTGTAGGCATTTGTGACATTCGGCGGGAGGTTGAGGCTCCAGTGTCTTCGCCAAGATAGATACCTTGTTCGACAGCGGTTAGTGGTTGGGGTTTTTTGGCAATGGCAACTTGAGGTAGGGGATTTCTTCTTTGTTTGACAGGAGCGCTGAAGCAGAGGACGTCTGGTGGTCGGCACTAAAAATTTAAAGTATTAAAGTCAACAAACTTGAGGAGGGAGATAAAAAATCCGATTTTTAAAAATGGCTTCAAATTGAAAATTTTTATTTCGAACATGGTATACATCTTCCAAACTCATTTTTCCGAATTTTCTATTTCTTTTCTCATACCTGCCATAACGCCTGCCAAATCCTCAACCCACTTTCCAACCTAATATTTGACTCTATCTCATCTTCTTTAATTAAGTGTATTAGTGGAATAAGTTGGTAGCAAAAGAGTTCTATACTAGAAATAGAAAATGCTAGATTTCGAATACATAGTGCTCCTTCACTAGCCTCTTCTAGGCTCTAAAATTTTTATATATCTCAAAAATTTGTGAGTTATACCATATCGTTGCATTCAGTAGCCGAATCCATGAGTAACCAATGTAGTATGTATAAGGTTTTGGCTAAGGAGCCACTCATTGGTAAGGATTCATCTTCACGGGATCGTTCTCCGAGCAAGGCGGTACAGCACTAAAAATATACTAGGTCATAAATTTAACGCATCCTTCCGAGGATGCGTTAAATTTATGTATGTTTGTTTTGTTTTTGGGGGTTCCTGCGTCCATTTTTAAGGTTTTGCTTATTATCTTTTGTCAGATAAAAGCTAGAATTTTATTTTTAGCATGAGAATTTTTTTCAGAAAAAAGTTATCATAACTTTTTTATGAATGACTTGAACGCGCAAAAACAAAACAAACATTTTGTTTCCTTAACTGTATAAGTTATCTATGCTTATATATGAAATCACCATTACCCATAATATAAAACAACTTTTTATGTGGATCCTATTGTACATGATATCACTCTTTTTCTCAACAAAATTTTTGCCCCACACCCATATTTTGAAAGTGGAGATTTTTTTGAAGAGATAGGAATTGGCAAATTTGATGGGGGAGGTGTTGGGAAGAGAAATTTGGGAGAGGGTATAAACAGATGCCTATACCTGTATAACATGTGGAAAAGCTGCCCGTACAAATCTCCATCTAGATATGGATTGTATGGCATCTGATAAACTTGGACTTAATCCATGCATAATATTCTGTACTACAACTCTCTCGAAGGTCTAAAATTTTATTTTAGACTTTGAGCGTATGAATAAAGTGGCTTACCACACATGAGGCCTCGTGCAGTTTTCCAATTTTACCGCCGATAAAAGGACTAAAATTTGGTTTTTATCAAAAATAAGTGGAGATGGGGCAAACTCACTTTGTTTGGCGCCAAAAGAAGGTTTGAATGGGTAAAGGCACGGGTTCACATTCGACGTTTTCTTCATCGTCTTGAAGGTTGGAGCTAAAAGCGGAGTTTTGAAGCATAGTATTCTCGAACCGATAAGACCCCGGTCGATTTTGTAAGTTAACGTTGAGCTAGGACGGCTAAGTTCGGTTCACCGAAGCCTTGAGTAATGTTTGATCAATCGTTTCAATAAAAAAAACATTTATTGAATCAGGAAAATGATATTGGTGTGCGTGTTTTCTTTATACAATTGAACCTCGATTTGATGCCCCCTAGGATCAATCCCTGAGGGGGCACTAAATCGAGGTTCAACTGTAATAAATAGCCGCAACTTCACATGTATATCGACATCGGTAACGATTCAGAATTTACTGTAAAAACAAAAAATTCTCCATTTTTCATGATTTTTCATAAAGTTAAGAAAAATGGCAATTCTTTCGGATTGCAGTGGCCTTTTAACAATATCCTACCGATTCGAGCTCCGAAATGAGCCAGCTGCCGTGCTCACTGGCATAGTTAGCAATTGTACGGTGCCATGATGCTGGTGCTGCAAATAACGCACATACATCCGTTCTTTATCGAAACAATAAGAACACTAAATCCTCTCGACACGACGTGGCCCGTGTGCGAAAAAAGCAAGAAGCACAACCCAAGGCAACTATTAAATTAGGAGTGCGACTTGATTGGATTACTCGAACGATGGAGATTTTCTTGAATCCGAATGTGGAGGTTAAGAGGTTAAGTGTTGAATATGCAGAATTTTTTTAATAGAAAAAGTAACATTAGAGAGAATAAGAAGCAGGCAGGAATTTTGGAAGGGTCAAAAATTGCATAAATCTTGACTGGACTAACTAGATTAGTTCAACAAAGTTTTCCAATTTACTAAATAGGCGAACCACAAAGACGGCGTCGCTCCCACTAGATGATTCATTTAATTTATGGCAGAATTTTCTGATGCCATAGACAGCAAAATGGCCACATACACTCACAAATTTTCGTTTCAAAAGGCGTCGATTTAAGTGGCAATGTTTTATGTGCCAAATTTTGAGCGAGTTTTCACACGCTCTCATTCCATAAACATGCACTTAGCAAGCAACAATCGATCGATCCTTGTTTTTGGAGAGGAGATAAAAGAAGAGCTATAGAAGAAGTCCTTGTAGATGCCGCTGAACAAATAGGATTCTGGAGGAGGGAGATTTTTCTCAGATGGACATAAAGAAATATTAAGAAAACTGAGAGTGGTTATGTAATGAAAAGAAGTTGAATAAGATTGAGTACATGTCAAAAAAAAGCATATGCGAAGTAAAAAATCGAGAAAATTTAACAGGGATTGTTTGTTGGGTTTTTTAATTTCTGCTTCACAATATAATGTACAACCAGAAAAAATTCCACTGGCGAAAAAATTTTTCTCTAGCCGGTATGAGTTTCTCATTCAGACCTGTTGACGGTACTGGTCTGGTAGGTAGCCGGCTTGGTTGGTAATCGGCTATTTTTCAATTGTGACTTAAGATATACCCGTATATAGAGTAGGGGGGGGGAGTGGCGAGGCAGAAGAATCGGCTAGAGGAGGGAGGGGTAACCCCCTAAGGTAGGGATGTTATAACGCCCCCTAAAAGAGGGCAAATATTCCCTTTTGATACCTCTGCCCACTTTTTGAACTTCTGCCCCCTAGTTAATTTTAAAACATTGTCCCTTTTTTTATCCCTTTTTAAAGAAGTTTGACTCCTTTTTGAAGATTTTTTTGCCCCCTTTTCTAAAAATGATCATAAACATCCTTACCTTAAGGGGGTCAAAAATTCAATTTCTCAAAAAATGCTTCAAATTGTACGCACGGGTTTTTCGACATGAGGAACACGATATCGATGCTATTTTTCAATTATGACTTAAGATGTACCCCCTAAACTGGTCGACTACCTATCTGAATCCTCATTCGCTATAGGCGCGCCTAAGCTTCCCATTTCATGATCAATAACTACTTTACCGGGCGATCCATATGAGAGGCTTACAGTGCTGTATGCAAAGGGGAGAAGGGGGACATATCTCCCCGTAGTCGAAAAATTTGGTACTACTATCGACCGCATTGAACGTGAATTTTTTTCGAAAAAATTTTTTCTCGATTTTTTTCTGAAAATTACCCCCATAGGGGTCATTTTCAGAAAAAAATCGAGAAAAAATTTTTT
>JAQGCP010000096.1:0-23066 GCA_034699885.1 Acrobeloides thornei
TTATTGGTGAAGCCAATATTCCGCTAGCAGAATTGGTGCATAGGACAAATAAGTAAGATTGTGAAAAATTTCCTCTTGTGATAAGTGGAATCACGTGGTTAAATGGCTATAGCGGGACAATCAGGATGGGAAAATCAAGATTAGCTAGTACTTTAGTAGTAGTAGAAGTAGAGTTGAGCGAGCCGAACTAGTAGAGTTGGGCGAACCGAACCGATGATTTTACCCGAGCCATTAGGTTTTCAATATCGGTTCGAACCGAACTGGTGAAGCCCCACCAATAAATTTTAAAATCGATTCGAACCGATTGCCCAAACGGTCGTTTGATGTTTCGAAAAAGGAAGGACGAACGCTTTACCAACTAGCCCATTGAGCTCTTGTAATTGACAAATTGAAAAAAGATTATATACAAAAAATTTTAAATTGAAAAAGCAAAAATGAAAAATTAAATTTTTAATTTTTCCATAGGGGTACCCCCATAATTTTGGCGTTGTTTTTCTTCTCTCACCAAACTCTTTCCAAAAATCTAAGTCGTAACGGGATTGGACTTAAGGTTACAAAATTCGGTTGCACAGACAGACAAACAGACATTTCTCATTTAATATTAAAAATAAAAAATCACATTTTCACCAGAAATTATGGATCGGCACAAAAAATGCAAAAATGAAAAATTAGCCAAAATCTTGGTTACATCACTGCTTTATTTTGACGTTAAGTTTTTTAGAATTTTCGTGTTAGTATCAAAAAAATTGGAATTTTCGGTATAAAAAATTTGAATTTTGAGCTATTTTTGAATGTTCTTAAAAATAAATCCCAAGTTACCATGTCAAATATGCCACTTTTTTATTCCAAAAAATCCATCAAAATTTGATTTTTCAAGCTCGCAAAAACCTTGTTTTCCGACTTTTTTGACAGATCACAAGGTTCATCTCAAATTTAGGTGCCATATTTCATGTTTCACCCCAAAACCTTCATTAAAAATGCAAAATGAAATCTTTCATTCTTGCCTTTTATGCAACAAGTTTTATTCCCACAGTGCCGTACCCAGGATTTTTTCATGAAGGAGGGTACAAGGAAAGTGTATAGTAGAAATTTTTTTGGCTACTAAGAAGCTTTTTATTAAATCAGGCAACGTGTACATTGAAACGAAAGGCAAGACATTATAAAATTCAAAAAATACGCCATTTTAGCGGCTGATTTCGTGTAGTCGGAGGGTTGTTGGCCATGGGGAACACGATGCATGGGTTAGAATTTCAAATTTGACTTAGAGGGTACCTGCATGGAGAGGGTATTGTAATGCCGAGCTTTCTAGAGAACCGACTACTTCGGACCTTGTGCCATTCGAATCCGCGACCTTGTGGCCACAGAAAAAGATTTTCCTAGAATTCCCCCGGAAAAACTGGATAAATCCGGCGAAATCCCAACCCTGATAGGGGGTACCCCCTCCATGTAGGTGATACCCTTTAGGTCAAATTTGAATTCTAAAGCATGCATAGTGTTCCCCATAGCCAACCCCCCCCCCCCCGACTATACAAAACCAGCCGCTAAAATGGCGTATTTTTTTAATGTTATAATGTCGTGCCTTTCGTTTCAATGTGCACGTTGCCTGATTCAATAAAAAGCTTCGTGGTAGCCAAAAAATTTTGACTATACAACATTTTAATAAAAAAACATAAGGAGAACCCTTTGGATTTTTTATCTTTTTGCCCTTGGAGCGTGAACACGCTTCTCTGAATCTGATTCAGAGAAAAATTGGTTTTGAAGTGAAGATGGTTATTTTAAAGAAAATTGTCATTTTCTGTATCAGAGAATCGTTTTTATGCTTCGGAAACATGTGCATTCGATTTCTCGATAAAATTACCCCTAGAAAAGTGATTTCCAAATAAAAAAATGCGAAAAACAAAAATAACCATTTTCGCTTCAAAACAAATTTTTCCCGAATCAGAGTCAGGGAAGCGTTTTCACACTTCAGAAATGCGCGCAATCGACCCCTAGAGGGCTCATTTTTAGAAAAATAATTTCCGGGTCCCAAAAAGCCACTTTTTTGGCCCACCCTGTATAAGGCTATATAAATTCTTACAAGTGCGCTTTTTTAGAGACTTGGCTTTTATTTTACGTCCCCCTGGAGGAAATGGCAATGGTCAATTCAATTGCCAAATTTTGATTTCCTGCCATTTGATTCCGGCTCGGCACGAGTCTCTTGAAGGTAATAAATCTTTATATTCTATGTATGCATGTTGCGAAAATTTGTCAAACATGAGTTTATATAAAATTCAAAGATTTTTGTGTTAACTTTTTATTTTAACCAGATTTTCAGGATTTTCGGTCAAGTTTATGAAATTTTGAATTTTTAAAGGGGGTATAAACTATTCGAAAAGTTTATGAAAAATGAAGCATTTTTTGTTTTTACAGTAAATTCTGAATCGTAGGAGATATACAGCTTTCAAAATCTTGTCCCATATATGGGACAGCCGGCACTAAAGGGTTAAGTCCACCCTGCATACTCTGAAAATCAGGGTAAAATTAATTCCAAAAATAATGCAAAGCTCAAGATAACCCTTGATCTAAGTTCACATTTTTTTAAATCCTAAAACATCAAAACATGTAAACAAAATTTTCTCATCTATCTTTTGATTTTTTTGAGTTGTCCCACGCCTTTTCCACCAAATTTCTGCTTCTTTTCAATATTTTTCTCTTGAAAAAATCTCAAAACATAATTCCCTTTGGGGACAATCAAAACGTTATTTTAAGCTAGAGACGAGCTAGACCCCTCTTGACAAATTGCCATTAGAAAGGCCGATCTTTCAATTTTCAACTTCTCAAAAAAGGCTTTTCTTTTGTTCATTTTTGGTGAAATTAAGCTATAGTGTTGGATTGTTTGAATTTGGAGCTGTCAAAAATTAAGCTACTCCATTTTTTTATGATTAGAAAATTTTCTGGTTAAATTTTTGAAAATTTTTTTATCTTTTGGTGGGAAATGCTCTATGATAGCCTTGTTTTGTTCAAAATTCGACTTTTTTATGTAGAGACTTTCATATCATATTTTTTACAAAAATCGTTCTAGCTTACGTCTGTCGTTATTTTAGAACTCAAACCAAAGTTTTTTTTGTAGATTCTGGACCTATTTCTACATGACTAGTGACACAGCAAAATTTTAAACAAATCTAAAATATACAGGGTGGGTTTTAAAAAACTGGAATATTGCCGTTTTTTGGCGAAAAAATTTGAAAAAAATCGAAAAATGAGGATTTCATGGCTAAGTTGGCATTTTCAAAACTTTTCAATTTTTACTCTAGTGGGATCGAACCTGCGGACCCAACGTTGCTTAACTTGTCAGATCGGACGGGATGCGACTTCGGATTTTGAATTTTGGGTCCAAATTTTTTTATAGTTGGAGCTGAAACGGACTATAAGAGCCGAAATGGCTCCAAAAAGTTGATACTACACCTATGACAGACATTTTAACATCAAAATTATTTGATTAGAACAAGTCTTGAAAACCTCGTGAAAGTCCCTATTTTTATGACCATTTTTGAGTGAAGATATTCAAAAATTAGCCCAATTTTTCATTAGGGATTATTTTTCTAGAGACCATGAGCAATTTGCGTATGTCACGAAATGCGAAAAACGAGGACGTTCGGAATGGCAATTCACTTGGGTTACCACTCTCGGGTTCAGTTTCATCCGGAAGTTCTAATATGTCCACTTCTACATGGTAATTAATTTATTACGTTTTTTAATAAAGAAAATTATTTTTTAAATTTGTTGAAAATTAAGTTTACTTTATTTTATAAGAAAAATTTATGATCATTAGAATAGTTGGGGGGTGTAGCTCAGTGGTAGAGCGCTCGCTTCGCATGCGAGAGGTCGGGAGTTCAATTCTCCTCGTCTCCAAATATTTTTTGCATTTTTTGAAAAAATGATAAAAAATTTATATATTTTTTAAACAATTTTTTTGAAAAAATTGAAAAATTTAATTTTTTTTCACAAAAATAAAAAATTTTTAGCTCAAGTGACCGTCCATCAACTTCTTCATCTCATTCTCTATCATCCTCGTCTCATAACCCCTTACCATCTGGTATATTTTTTAAAATTTTTTTTCAAAAATCTGTTTATCGAAACGATTATTTTTAGGATGGGAAATCCGGGTGGATAGACATGGCAGGCTAATTTATTTGGATCATGTCAATAAAAGGACAACTTGGCAACCGCCTACAGTTTTAGAAAAAGATCCTATGACTTCGAGTGATATTTCACAAAGGTATGCATGGCAATTTGCCACTGCGCCATGCTTGACAACTTTTTCTCTCCTTCATTGAAACAGACAAATTTAGATATACCTGTGCCAGACGGACTGTTATCAAAGGCAGAAACCAAAATACAGATCCCGAGACACCAAAAAAGGCTAAAGATAGCAAAAAAGATCGAGACCATTCATCCAGCTCTCATCCTCAGCCTGTGCGATTTTTACTTCGTCACAATTTTGTCAACACACTACATAATAATCCGGTAAAAATGCATTAGGACAACCGTCACGGACATCCATCAAGGGCAACCGTCACTTAGGTCATCCGTCATGGACATCTGAATTTGTCAATTTTTGAGGAATTTTTGATAAATTTTAAATTTTTGCTGAATTTTCAATTTTTGAAAAAATCGCAAAAATCCAGTTTTTAGGGACACCCCATAACAGACGTTAACAAATACCCTCCCAAAATTTTGAGCCCTTGATCGGTTGACAAAAAAAGCACAATAAAGGAGACCCCCCACCTTGATCGGTTGGCTAAGATTTTCAAAAAAATTTGACCGGAAGACTTCCAAAATTCGTGACCGGTTGACCCCCTCCCCCCCCCCCAATTTGGGGGAGGGGGTGTTAACGTCTGCCCCATAACATTCCAAAATTTTAGGAAGCGCTCAGGGTATACAATGAAAGTGCTTATCTCAAACATATTATTCATAGAATAAGAAGAGACCCTTCAAAATTCGATAAATTTGAACAAAATCGGGAATTGGTGGAATTTATCAACTTGTTTGCGGATAAAACCCAACCACTGCCAGAAGGATGGCAGATAGCAAGACAGGGGGATCAACAGCAAGTAAGAGTTTTGTTTTTCTCTATAACGTTAGAGTTTTTTAAGTTCTTTCCCCAATTTCCTTTTAGCATATGCAAATTTTTGCTTAACACTACTGTTAAGTTAACAGTAGGGTCACTTATAAGGGGCCAAATTTCGTTTAGGAATTTAAGGAAATTTTGAATATGAGGCGAAAGTTTAGGAGAGACCATTGTATGTTGAGATTTGGGAACAAAAAATCAATGGCGAAATAAACATGATATAGGAAAAAAGAGTTGCCTGAATCAGGGTTAATTTTGTGATTTTCTCGTGGAATTTAAAAAAATTTTCTTGAACCATACTCAATTTTTCTAGACTCTGGATCATGGAAATTTTCCGCTTTCCGAAATCAGGGTCAATTTTTTCATTTTTCTGAATCAGAATCAACTTTGACATTCCCTGAATCAGAGTAATTTTGATTTTCAGCGCCTTTTCATCGACCACAGCTCCAGACGAATAACATTAATCGACCCTCGACTACCTGACGAAATAAAAAGAAGAACAAGAAGTGCACCACCTAACCGGAGACAATTTAGGGTATTCTAAAGCCCACTTCAATCCAAAGTCGAGATGCTAAATGTCTCGACTTGCGTCTCGAATTCGTGACTCAAGTCGAGACGGCGTCTCGACTTGAGTCGAAATGTGCTTTATCAAATTTTTTTCTCAAAGAATCGTCATCTATTTTTAGCGCGAGGACATGAACGGAAATACAATCGTCGACATTTTACAAAGAACTGAGGAGTTGAAAAAACTCGTCCGGAAAAGATTCCCGGAAGCGGCACCAAAAATTTGTAAAAAGCTGGCCATCATTAGTCGGATGGGAGAGCCGGCTTTGTTGCACTTTGCCAATGATGTGGATTTGATTACAGCTATTAGGCA
Organism: Acrobeloides thornei; assembly: GCA_034699885.1. Lineage (NCBI taxonomy): Eukaryota > Metazoa > Nematoda > Chromadorea > Rhabditida > Cephalobidae > Acrobeloides > Acrobeloides thornei. Next base: position 5,988 of record JAQGCP010000096.1, read on the forward strand.
AGAAAACAAATAAACATATGCAGATTTTGAAAAAATTTTCGAAATTTTTTTAGCGCTTTGGAGTCGGAACATTTGGAAAGTCGAGATCGGAATGAATTTGAAGAAAAACTTAGCTATTTTTATACTTCACTTCAACGTGCCGGTTATGCTCAAGGTCCAGGGAAAATACGGTATATTAAATTTTTTAAAGAATATGATTCATTGACTAAGAAAATAATTTTTTCTACTTTTTATTGAAAAAAATACTACCATCGGATTCCTCTTATAAAAATACCTTATGCCAGAATTTTCATCAATTTTTTTGGTCAAAAGAAATCGCTCTGAGTGGGTTCGCACCCGCCCGTTCAGTGAGCGCGTCTGGCGTCCTAACCACTTGACTACAGGATGTCAAAAAATTTGAATCTGGCACAGGAACGATCATAGCTAAGTGGTTACGATATAGATCTTTCATTTTATAGGTGTAGGTAGTCAGCCCCAACCTTTTTTCTTTCTCTCAAACGATTTATTGGGATCCAACAGTTTTGAGACTTTTTACATGAATTTTGGGCCCGAAATTTTTTCTAAAAACGACCCCTATAGGGGTAATTTTATGCGAGGAATCGATTGCGCGCATTCCTGAAGCGTGGAAACACTTCCCTGACCCTGATTCAGGGAAGTGAATGGGTTATTGAATCGAAAATGAGCTAAAATTCGAATTTTCGTTGAAAAACCGGTTATCTAGAGATCAAAAAATTCCTTCAGATTAGAGTTCCCCATTTCGAAAAACCCCTGGATACAAAATTTTTCGCTTCAATAATCCATCCATTTCCCTGAATCAAGGTTAGGGAAGTGGATGAATTATCGCTTCGGGAATGCGTGCAATCTATTTCCGCATAAAATTACCCTTATAGGGGTCGTTTTTAGAAGAAAAAAATTTTGGGCTCAAGATTTATGTAAAAAGTCTCAAAAATTTTGGATCAATATATGTTTAGTTTTCGCCTTCGTCGAGATCACCTCATGCAAGATGCCTTTGATAAAATTTTGGCTGTCGATCCTATAACTTTGAAAAAATATCATATGACAGTGACATTCGATGATGAAGATGGGTATGATTTTTACTAGTAAAAGATTTACAGGGAGTGACGTAGCCAGACTCCAAGAATGGGGGAGGGGTAACCTTTAAAAAAATTTGACCTTGGTCCCCCTTATGTTTTTCGAAAATTTCTTCCTATAGAATTATTTTGGTGAAAAATAAAAAAGCTTGAAAAAATTGCAAAATCGCCATTTTTTGGGTCACTCTATATCTAGTTTTTATTTTTAGCATTATTTCTCTTCTTCATTTTACAAGATGAGTAAAAAAGTGCATTTTTTTTATTTTTGAGCACGAAAAATTTTTAACTAAAAATGACTCATATAGGGGTAATTTTATGCGGGGAATTGCATTCAATTACCCCTATATGGATCATTTTTAGTTAAAAATTTTTCGTGCCAAAAGATTTTTTTGGGCCCCAAAAATCACAAAATGCACTTTTTACTCACCATGTACATAAATTTTCGTGCAACCAAAAAAAATTTTTTAGACTAGACTATGGAGGTCCGTCAAGAGAGCTATTTTTCTTATTATCTAGAGAGTTATTTAACCCATATTATGGGCTTTTTGAATATTCCGCGAATGACACTTATACGGTTCAGATTAGTCCCATGTCGAAATTTGTGGACAATTATTTGAGATGGTAAGAACTTTTTTTACAATTTTAAAGAAATACGATAAAAATAAGTTATATATATTCTTATAAGGAATTTCCAGCCAAGAGAAAAAGTCATAACCCATATAGTCCATTTCCGCCCATAGGAAAAAGCCAACATACGATGGCCAAGTGGTCCAAGAAGCTGCTCGTCCGATCTGGTAAGTTAAGCAACATTGGGCTTGCAGATTCGATTCCACTAGAATAAAACTGTTGATTTTCAAAAAAATTCTTTTACAAAAAACAGAGCAAAAAAATTTTGCTTCGTTGTTTATAAAATAATTTTTTTAATCAAAATTTTTACCCTGGTGGGAATTGAACATACGGGCCCAATGTTGCTTAACTTGCCAGATCGGACAGTCGGCTTCTTGGACTACTTGGCCATTCAATTGGGCTTTTTTCCTTTGGGCAGAAACGAACTATAATGAAGTGACAAGAGTCTCACTTTACGCTCAAATTGACGAGGGTTCCGAAAGGCGCAAAAACCGCAAGGGCGAAAATTTTATTTTAACAACTTTTTTGAATAGGTCAAATAAAATTTTCGCCCATGGCGGGATCGAACCCTCAACATTTGAGTCCAAAGTGAGACCATTACGACTTCACCACGGATGATAATTTTTATTCATTGGCTAGAATTGTACTATATAGCAAAAACTTTAAGGATGGAGCTATGTGGACGAGTCCTAGCCTTGGCGTTGATACATCGATGCATGTTAGATACCTTTTTCACAAGAGCCTTCTACAAACTTCTTATTGGCCTGTAATTTTTCAATTTTTAGACAATTTTGATGATAAAAATTTTGTAGGCCTTATAAAATTAATGACCTTCAATGTATGGATAGTCAATTTCATAACAGCCTTTTATGGATACGTGAAAATAAGATTACTCCAGATTTAGATCTAACTTTTAGTACTACAGAAGAAATTGCGGGGGAGGTAACATTTTTTACCGCGACTGTGTCAGGAACTTGTCTGGATCTTCTCTGACTCTCTCCTCCAGACAAGATCAAAAATCGTGTACCGTCACTTCATCGACTGCAACACTTGGTCGAAACGTCACTTGGTTGACCATGTCACTTCGTCGACCACGTCAAATTGATCACAGTCAAAATCATTATGGCCAAAAAATGATCATAGTCAAAATCACTATGGTCAAAATTGTTCATAGTGGATCAAATGACGTGTCGACGAAGTGACGTGTCGACCAAGTAACGTTTCGACCAAGTGCCGCAGTCAAGGAAGTGACGTTTTCGATGAAGTGACATAAAATCTCAAAAATCGACGGCAGCTAGGGGTTCAGTGGCAGTGGCTTAGCCAGACACTCTCCATCCCCAGAATGGAGGCGTTACTATAGTTGATGTTTGAAAAAATGGGCATGGGGGGGGGGTCTTTTTTATCAAATTCAATAAAAAAATTCCAAATTTAGATAATCGAAAAAGAACTTTTACCCGGTGGCAAAGACCTATTAGTAACAGACTCAAACAAAGAAGAATTCATCAATCTAATGCTCCGCTGGCGAGTCGAACGAAATGTTGAAGAACAAGGAAAAGCACTTCTACGAGGCATTTATTCTGTACTATTATAATTATCCCTGATTCAGGGAAATATAAAATGTCTTTAGATAATCGATCGCGATTATTTGCGAATTTTGATGCTGAATAACTAGAATTGGTCTTATCAGGCACGGTTGAAATTGACATAGAAGATTGGCGTGAAAATACGGAATACAAAGGAGGGTTTTATGATGGTCACGTCGTTGTGACATGGTTTTGGAACACAGTTTATTCAATGAATAATGCGGATAGGTTAAAGTTGCTACAGGTATTAGCAAAAACCGTATGTCGGAAGTACCCTTCGGAGCTATTGTGGATCAGGGGGGTCACCCCAGGGTCAAAAATCAAAAAAAAATTTCTAAAATTTTTTAAAAACGACATAATTTTAGGGATAATTTTATGCGAAAAATCGATTGCGCGCGTTTCGGGAATGCGCGCAAACGATTTTTCGCATAAAATTACCCCTAAATATGTCTTTTTTTTAAATTTTAGAAAAAAAATTTTCGATTTTTGACCTTGGAGTGACCCCCTTGATCCACAATAGTTCCTACCCTTCTTCATCTTCCCTTCTCTCTGGGATATTCTGATACTTTTTATCGAAAAATCAATTTCGCACTTTGTGAAGGTCCCTTGTAGGCCGAGCCTAAGCCTAAACCTAAGCCCTATCCTACCCTACTCTCGAGATACTCCTTCGCTTTTCCTTCAAATCTCAAATTGAATTGTTCATCTTTTTAGTTCGTAACCGGCACCTCAAGTATCCCATTTGAAGGCTTTAAAGCACTACGTGGTTCGAATGGCCCAAGAAAATTTACCATCGAAAAATGGGGCCATGAAGAAAGTTTACCCAGAGCGCACACTTGTTTCAACCGCCTCGACCTACCTGCCTACCCAACCGAGAAAATTTTAATTGATAAACTAAGAGTTGCTATTAATGAAAGCTCTAGTTATGCTATAGAATAAATTTTCATTGTGCAAATTATAAAAATTTACATACACATAAAATTGAATAAAAGTTTTTTAATAGACCACTCGAATTTTTTCAATTTAACTAAAAAATGACAACATTGATCAGTTAAGATCATAGCAAAAATTTACTACGGACTTATGAAAATTCGCCAAAAATCGAGTTTAATTCCATTTCTGTTGCCCGGAGTCTCATTCGTTTGCCCCGTCAGGCGGTTTTTTAGAAAAAATTTTATCGAAAAAAGACTTCGATTTCGATTTTTTAGCTCAAAAATACGAAAAAAGTATGTACTCAGTATTTGTTGACCCATTATTTTTTGGTCATAACAATTGAATTTTTCACACATTCTTGCAGATTCTGAAAGAGCATGGTCAAAAATGGTGATTCCCAAAAAATCATCGAAAACTAGTTTTTCCTTCCTTGTCTAGGGAGATTTCCAGATTTTTATTAAATTTAAGGTCCTAACTCAATCAATTTAAATCCGTTCGGGATGATCAATCGCTCATTGTATTTCTGAGATCACGCCGAACAAAATTTTTTTTGACCCGATACAGACAGGATTCACACGCCCCCTTTAAATTTAATAAAAAATCTTGAAATCTCCCTATCGATAGAGAAAAACTAGTTTTCGATGATCTTTTGGGAATCACCATTTTTGACCATGCTCTTTCAGAATCTGCAAAAGTCCGTAGTAAATTATTGAACACCCTGTATACTTCCTATTCTCTCATCATAAGATAGCCAAAAATTGACGAAACAAGCATCAAAATCAGGGCTACAACAGCCAAGCCATAGCTATAGGATACGCTGCATGTGACACCGCTACCTGCAATAACGTAGCCTAAAATTTAAAGATTCAACAACAAATGTCAGTGTTTTCTTGGCTGAATGTCAGCGTTTTTCTTCTTTGGCTCTTTAATACACTGAGTCTATGGCATTTCCCGCCATTAGTATAAAAAAATTCATTACTCATGGTGAAGTGAAATTGAAAATCAGGGTTTTGGCGGGAATTCAAATTCTAAACCAATTCCAAAAAATCGCCAACTTCAAACGCGATTATCTCGACAACGATAACGATTCAGAATTTACTGTAAAAACAAAAAATGCTCCATTTTTCACGAATTTTTCGAATATCTATAAGATTATTAAATAAAAGTTTTAACTTTTGGAAATATGGCATTAGCAATGAAGGTATGCTAAAATGGGGTTGTTGCCTCCTATCTCGACGAAAACGACGTTTCGCGTAAAATCGCTTCATAAAAAGCTGGCATATAATCTGGGCAACAATATATCAAAAAATTAGCAAAAACGGAATATTCTTCGCGGAGATAGGAATTTTTTCCGTAATTGCTCCAACATAAAAAAGCTAAAAATTGACATTTTTCAAAATCAAATAGCTCGACGAAGGATAAGTTTTTGGATCTGGTTTTTGCTTTATTTTTTAGGTCTATATCAGAGCTAAAACATATCAAAAAATCATTGGAATCGGATTTAGCATTTCGGAGATAGCCTACTTTGAAGATAGGGTATTTTAGCCAAAAAATGGACTTCTAGTAGGAGGTCATGGGAGGCATGCACAAAATTTTTTTTCGCTTTTTTGTTCATAGCTCATCAAAATAAAACACTTTTATCAAAACCGAAAAAAATTTGAGACACTTTCAATTTCTCACTCCATTCAAGCCACCGTGAGTTAGCTATAGAAGATGATTTTTGACGAAATTTCGACGTTCCTAGGATTTTTGAAACATATGCACTTCGCCCCCCCCCCCAAATTTGGGGGGGGGCCGAAGTGCATAAGTTCCTAGGATTTTTCTAGGCGCTGAACAAGAATCCGACGTTAGTTTTGATCCTAGACCACGGGAATGTGGTCACAAATCTCTTACAAAAAGACGTTTTTAGGGTTTTTCCACTCGTAAGGTAAATTCCAGTGATCAAATTCAAAAAATTCCTTCGAACTCGAGTTCCCCATCCACGAAAACTCCCTAGTACACTGATTTTTTGTACTCGGAGGGTTTTCGGGCACGGGAAACTCGAATCCGAAGGAATTTTTTGAATTTGACCATTGGGATTTTTATCTTACGAGTGGAAAACCCCTAAAAACGGCCTTTTATTTGTAAGAGATTTTTGACCACATTCCCGAGGTCTATGACCAAAAATAGCGTCGGATTCTTGTTCATCTCTTAGAAAAAGCCTAGGAACATCGAAAATTTCGTCAAAAACCGTCTTCTATAGCCAATTATCAACAATTTAAGATTTTTACAACTCTCGAATTTTGAAAAAAAAAGTTGATTATTGACACTTAAACCTGCTCTATTCAAAGAGTTAGGGTAACCGACAATCGGTGCAGTTATCTTAAAAAAGAAATTTTTCATCGAAAACGAGCGAAAAACACTGATTTTGATTTATTTGTTTAGTGCTCGATACTTATCGAACAACCCAATATATATAAGAGAGAATCATGTTTAAATAAAAATATAAAAATTGTTGCATATGAAACCGCCAAAAGAGATTAGCATCAATTTCAGACAAAACACAACGTATACCAGAAAGTGTAAAGTGAATTATCGAACGTAGTGCGGCTTATCAGGACTATTGATCAAGCCAAGACAAGGGCAGACTTTTTTTATGGTGAAAAAATTTTCAAATCTGATCAATTGATAAAATAAAATAGCGTTTCTATCAATCATCAAATATTAATTTTAAATTGAAAAATAATACAGGGTGAGCCCAAAAAACCGTACTTTTGCGTTTTTGGCGAAAATTTTTTTCAAAAATCACCTATAAGGGGTATTTTTTCATGTGAGAAATCGATTGGGTATTTTCTCGCATGAAAATACCTCTTATAGGTGATTTTTGAAAAATTTTTCACCAAAAAAGCTTTAAAATTCTTGCCAAAAAACATTGACTATAGGATTTTTTCATTTTTCTGCTGTATATGAGATAAGACAAATTTAGCCCTGTTAGTCTTGTGTTATTGATCTTTTAATTAAAGGCTAATCTGACACCTTAATAACACAATATTCTCATTTAAGGCGAGATAATCTGATTTTCTTATACATAAGACAGGATCATGAACAAGTAACAGATAACCGTTTACTATGTAAAAACTTTATTATATTACTATTTTACCATCTTTTATTTACTTTAAAATTATAACAATAACAAATCAAACAACTTTAACAAAAATGCACTTATTTAATTATAAGTCCCAGTCGGAGTATTCTTTGATAACGCTCAAATTTTGTTTTCTTTCACGACGGACTGCCGATTGTTTACCTTTGACTTTAATACGCTGTTTTTTGGCTTTGTTTCGTTCCTGAAAATTTTTTATAGTAAAAAGATCGTTGAAACGAGTTTATTTTCTAAATTAAAGGGAACAATTTATACAATGCGTCTCACGTACATTCATACCCTAAACTTTTGATCATATTTTGGACGAATAAAAAGATTTTTCGATGGGATTTTTTTAGGTGATAGTTGATGGAAAGATGAACAAACCCTGTTTTTCATGTTTTCACTGTTAAATAATTTTTATATACGGTTTTTTGCATGTGTTAGAGGGACTAATGCTCTAGTTTCATAAAAAATTAAATCTCTAGCAGTTGGTGGAGAAAATCGACTTTGAAAACTTCGAAATGAAAAATAAAATTGTGCGAATTTCAAAATTTTTTTACAGGATTTGTTCAACTTTCTATCAGCTATCACTAAAAAAATCCCATCGAAAAATCTTTTTAGCACACTTTTCAGCTTTGTCCTTTTGAGAATAGCAGCAAATGGGGGGGGAGGGGCTAGGTTTAACGCCTTGGCAAAAAGTGATCTTCACAACAATTGTAGATCTTGATTTCTAGATTCTCATAGGGAAGAAATTTTTACATTTTGGCGCTTGTAAATAGATTTTTTCGAGGGTGAATAGAGATTTTTCAGGAAAATTCTGAAAAAAACCGGAAAAATCTGGGGAAAACCGGAAAAAATCGGGATTTTCCGCAAAAATTTTCCCCATCTCTCTACACATTTTCCATTCTAAAACATTGGTAAAAAAATTCAATTCCTACTAAAACAAGTCGCTTTTTAATATCTGTTTTGGAAATTGTAGAGCCATTGCTATAGACCGATACACGAGTACCACGTGATCTAACATCTTCTCTATCATCATCTTCCACTTGTTCATTCTCATTCATCTCGTCATCCAATTTTTCAATCTGAGTCAATTTTTGCTCAGTTTCTTCTATGGCTGCTAAATAATAAGTCTGTTATATAACAAAAATATTTTTTCATTATTATAGTATCATTTTTTCCAAATCCTGAGTACTATAGAATCATTTTTTTGGTAAAAAAAGAAAATTCGCATAAAATGAACATAACTTTTTTTCTTGAAAGTCAAATTTCGACCGCGAGGAGTCAATTTAACGCAAAATCTCTAATATATTACCCTTATATTTCTCCATACGATCTTCATCCATCTCTTTTAATGGTAACAAATTCCCGTCTGCAGAAATTTGGAGCTGCTCAAGCTGTTCGTGGGCATCTTGAAGCCAAGAATTGAAACGATCTGAACCTCGTAATTTGGCATCCTAAAAGGAGCATTTTAAGACAATGTTCAAATGGCAAGAAACATGCCTCTAATTGGGCATTAGCTGTTTCCTCTTCGAGTTCTTCTTCATCATATTCTGAAGCTTCACGAGCTTCTTCTTCATCATCTTCATAACTACTAGTTTCACTTTCTTCGTCGATATGAGCTTCAAAATCGCCTTCATCGTACGCCTAAAAACGACATGAATTATTTGGGAACTAGTATCGATTAGGTATCCCAATGAAAGTGAAATTTTTCGAAAATTTTTTTTTATCATTTAGAATTGACCCCTTCTAGGAGTAATTTTATGTGGGAAAGCCGAATTTCACATTTCCGAGACCTAAAAATCTTTTCCTAAATTAAGAAAAGGCTATTTATATGACGTATGGGATGTGATTCTTGTCAAAAATGTGTCATATAATAGCCTTTGCTTGATTTGGAGAAAGATTTTCAGGTCTCGGAAATGTGAAATTCGAGTTCCTCGCATAAAATTACCCCTGGAGAGGTCAATTCCAGATGATGAAACAATTTTTTATTGAAAAATTTCACGTTCAATGGGATACCTAATCGATACTAGTTCCATTATTTAGCATTACGACTCCTTATATACTTCGTTTCCCGGGCATCGTTATAAAAAGTGGGACGTAAATTTGATTGGTCAATGGTTACCAGACCATCCGATCTGGAAAATTAAGCAACATTGAGTACGCGGATCCAATCCCGCTCGGAGCTGGGACTCGAACCCGAAATTAACGGGCATCAGTTGGAGGACTCGATAGCACAGTGGTAGTGCACTTGGACGGTAGCCAGGAGAGTCCTGATCGGGCCCGAAAACTTTTGCCCAATTTCAAATTCCTTGAGGCTAATACACATGCATACTTTAATCAAATCCTTTGCCATTTGCTTGGTAAACCCGCTAGCCTCGACTTCCACATCCAAATTATATTTTCTCTCAACATCAGAAAATTTCGGGTATTCTTCACTTTCATAGTTGAACTTCCGACGGAAATAGTCTCGGATACAAGTCACATCTCGATTGAAATAGAACTCCGCATTCGGGTGATCGATGCTAACCATTTGTGGGAAGTCTATGATCATTGGCTCGCCTTTCTATAAAAAATTATTTAGTTTCACAAATAATGGTGTGCTCTTTCAAAACTTTCTCCCTCCCTCCCATATTAGTCAAGTGGATGGAAGCTGCATAAGCACAAATAGTGTTGTAATTATGGAGGGGCTTGAGAAAAATTTAACTCCAAACCTGAAAAATTTTAATTTTTGAGGAAGAAAAATGAACAATTTTACGAAAAAGTATCAAAAAACCAATAGAAAATAGATCGGTTTCGGTTTTTCCGACTTTTTTTGGTCTCGATTTCGACTTTTTTTGTTTTTCAAGTGTCGGGGTTTCGGTTAGGTTCGAGATAAAGGGAATCCTCCTAACTCTACTGAACACCAATAAGAATCAGCTGTATGTAAGCATCTTACACTGTTGAGCATAAGATTAAACTCGTTGAAATCTCCATGAATTAAGCCATACCGTCCCAAACGGACGATTAAAGATACTAGTTGATCGTAGAGTTGAGCTGGATCGGGTACATGTTCAATTCGAGATAAAGGGAATCCTGAAAATAACAAGTATAGAGGAAATTCGAAAGTTGAGGCGAAAATTTAGCGCCAACTCGAGAGGATCGGAAATTTTTGCTCGATTTTGATGATTAAAATTGCATGTTTTTACTCTATTACGATCGAAAACTCGCTTACGATGAGTCTACAAGTAGACCCCTCCCAATTTTGATCTTTTTCCAAGTCTATACCCTAAATTTTGATCATTTTTTTTGGAAAACGATCAAAATTTGATCAAAACTAGGGGTATAGACATGAAAAAAGATCAAAAGTGGGGAAAAAATTGAAAATCGAAAAAATTGAAGAAAATATAAAAAAAATTCGAAAAATTGAAAAAAATTCGAAAGAACTTTTTTCGATTTTTTTCGCTTTTCGAATTTTTTGATTTTGATAAATTTTCGATTTTAACGAAGGGGTCTACTTGTAGATCTAAGGAGGCCTCATCGAAATGCGAGTTTTTGATTGTAATCGAGTAAAAACATGCAGTTTTGGTCGATTTTGATGATCAAAATTTCCGTTCTCTAGTAGACTGTGGGTTATTTCTTTTCGCATTGCCAGAACAAAATTTCATAATTACCATCAATCAATTCCATAACAATAACATGCCTACACACATCTATCGGTTTTGGTACAGGGAATTTTTTATCATGCAAAACTTTCAAAAAGGTAAATTCTTTGAGCGCTGCAATTCGGGAAAGATATAGCCAGGAACAATATTGACGCTTTTTGTGGTAATCTCGTTTCTCTTTCAATTTCCGAAATGAAATACGACCAAGTCGGTGGAGTTTTAATACCAAATCCTAAAAAAATATGTTACGGGAAAATCAGATTTTTCTGGGAAAATTCGATCAGTTCAGTTTTTTTGGTCGTCAAGGATCTCCTCACTCGGAGCTCCCTCCCTCCCCCTCGCCCATGTATGATATAAATTAATACATTAAGCTCTGGATCACCACCAACATAGACATCGGACTCTTTTCCAACGCCGATTTGATTACCAACACTTCCCACAATGCCACGTGAACACAAGGCACGTAATGCGAGAAAATCATAGCCCAGATAGTTGATTCGATAGCCATCATCTAAATGAAAATTGTTCATTTTAAATTGAATACTCAATATTTGGCTGGAAGCTATCTTTCTTCTTTCAGTTATTATCTCCATTCAAACTTACATCGCTTTCCTCGTTCGTAGATAACCAACTTATGCTTGATTAGATCACTTAATGCTTTAGACACAGCGCCACGATGTATTCCAGCAATTGCCGAAATTAATGCTAGTGGGACCAATTCATGATTTTTCATTCCCATTTCGACCTAAAAAAGGAGATTAGGAGCTAGTTCACTTTGTTAAATTTCGACTTTTGAAATTCACTTATGGTCCAAAAGTCGAAATTTTTTTCTTTTAAAATCAGCCAAAAAACATCTAAACCTCATGATGGATGGATTATAAAGGGGAAAGGTCTGAGGATGAGTGGTGAAGGGGTACTGTACCCCTTTGGTGACCTACGTTTCCAAGTTTTTATAAATTAAAACTCACCGCAATTAGCACTCGAAAGTGCTGTGCTTCAAGATATCGCATTATATTGATATTGAACTTCCCCATCTTAAAATAAAATAAAAATTTCAACAAAAAGATTCAAGAGGGAGAGCCGATTGAAGCGAGTTATCGCAAAAAATTTCTTTGACAGACGTAAAAAATGTTCGAAACGATGAAAAGCAATACTGTTTTCGAGCGATTTTTCCTCAAAAACAGTATTTTTTTCATCGTTTCAAACATTTTTTACGTTTGTCGAAAAATTTTTTGCGATAGTTCGCCTCAATTGGCCCTCCCCTTTAAGCAAAAAATATTGTTTTCGATAGAACGAAACATGAACAACCAAATAAATTTAAATGCCATTTAGATTTTATGCCAATGATTTTGTACAATTTTCGTAAAGTCAACTCATAAATAAATAAAATAAAACAAGAATAAGAATTTATTTTGATCTATCACGAGTTTTTTGTTCGATTTCTTCAACACGAGATTGCAAATCTGATAGCATGGGCAAGTATTCGTTGTAAAATTCATGTATTTCTTCATCGTACCTGCAAAAATATTAGTGGAGAGAAATAAATCCTTACTTAACAGCATCCGCCAACGCTTCAGACAACTCCTTTTCAGCCTTTGCTAAAGTTGACTCGAATTCTGGGATCTTAGAAAAATCATCGGATTTAAATGCAACTTCAGACAATCGCTTCAATTCTTCAAGCAACTCAGATCGCTTCAACATTAATTCACGTGCAAAATCTACAGCTATCAGCTTTTCTTTCATTGAAATCAAATCTGGCTAAAAAAAAAACATAAGAAGGCTCCTTATGTATAGCATAAGTCATGGTAGAACATGCTACCAATTGCGCTATGAATGTTTGCTTTGTCAATACTTTGCATTTTTGAGAGCCGTGTATGTGTTGTTTATCCCATACCTGGTGAATTCCTTTATTCAAGCGTTGAAGTTTTTCCCTGGGAATTTTCATAAGAAAGTCCGTTTTAATACCATCCTGATTTTTTAGATTTTGAAGCTTTTTTCGAAGTAAAGAAATATCCAAATTAGGAAGCTTCGAATCTGATGCATTTATACCCAACAGCTCTTCGATGTGAGCCAAGCGATCAGCTAGAGCTTCCGCCATAACAATTTCTATAAACTCTGAAAGAGATAAAAATTTACAAAAAAAGTGTATATAACAAGGTTCAAAACCTTTACAAATCAAATCACTGTAAAAGAAACCCGTATATTTATTAACAATAACAATAAAATCAAAAATTATAACAATACAGTCGACTCTCGATATAGTGACCCCCTCAAAAATATGTGAATTTTGCGTCTTTTGTTCTTCGCGTAGCAAAGGGGAGCACTAATTTCAATCCCTTGGGGATGTCACTATATCGCGAATCGACTCAATAAATCTAAAATACTAATGCAGGAATGTCTGAGATCGATTAATAGTTGGTTTATATGGCTCCCGTACTTCTTCATTTAATCGTTTTATAAGTGCTTTGTTTAGCTCCCTAGCAGCTCGGACACCAGTATTGATCATTTCTTCTATCGATTCTAATTCGAGAGAGCCACCCTTGGATTTCCGCACCAACGTAACAACACAATCATCATCAGAAACTGACGGAGCTGACTAAAATTATGGAAACTTAGGCATTGTTAAAAGGCAATAACATTAATATACCGGATTATAGTCACACTCGGGAGGCATAATTCCAACAAAGAGGGATGAAGTGGCACAGTTTTCCTCAATTATAGTTGCATCCACAACACTTACATCACCAATCTTACTCGCTTCAACCACTAACGGCACTCTAAAATGCTGCATCAAAACATGATAAGCAAAAAGCCCCATGTTCGAATTACGAAACAAAGCCAAAAAAAAACGACCAAAACCGAAGCAACATGAAAAAACCGATAATTTTTCATAAAAAATTACCAAATTTCTCTTAAAATGTCCAGAATTTCAATTTTTTTAATCAAAAAGCATTATTTTTTCACAAAAAAACTGTCTTTTTCTGAGCATTTTCATCTTAAAATAGGCAAATTTCAACAAAAATATCTTACTTTGATACATCTAGACTCCATAACTTTCTCTCATCTGGCAAATCCACCATCAATTTCCCTTCGTCAGCAGGTCTTACTACCACGTTAACTAGCTTTGTATCCGCCAAAGCTGTTCTGACCTAAAAAATTTCAAATGCAATTTTTTTCAACCATAAACGAAACTAAAAGCATACTCCTAAAGAAGCAGCATCCATTATATTTCCACCATATTGTAAAAGTACAATATCCGCATATAAAACCCACATATGCGTTTTAGATAGAATCAGCCTGAAAATTGACTATACAAAATCAAATTGCAAAAGCATACTTGGACAAATCTGGCAAAACATTGTCGTTGTTATAAGCTTCGTACAAAGTATTGGCTATTTCTAACGCATAACTTTCACCTCCACGACCTAAATTGAGATTAGTTTTGAATACTAGTCCGGATTAGCGCATGATGGGGGTACCAGGGTTGCCATTTTCGCAGCAATTTGCTTTTTCCGGACATTTTGCTTTTTTTCAAGTTGAAAAAAAGCAATTTTCTTGATTTTTCGAAAAATTTTAAAAAATACTTATTTTTTTTACTAAAAATTGTATTTTAGGATTTTTTTAATCCAAAAATTCTTTATCGCATAAACATACCTTCAAATTGTGGTGTAGCATTAGCTGAAAAATCAACAAAAAATTTAATCCGATTTATAGCTTCTTGAGTATTTTCGACGGTAGCCAATTCCGCTTTAATACCAACTAAAACATCAGTAGTTCCAATTCGAATACGAGCTGAACCATCTGTGGTTGCCAAAACACCACTTTCTATGAAGATTGGTCGATAATCGAAGTGGCTAAAAAAAAGGCAAATTTGTGAGGAATGTGGTGATAAAAAAATTTTACCCTCTTCCATCAGCCCTCATTCCATCCTGAACTCCATCAATAATGTAATTTTTTTCGCCATTACTCAAAGACACATTTACATTCATTTTCAATGGCTTTATAAAAATCATAATGTAAAAAATGCAAAATGGTAAAAAAAACAGGTAAATTGTTTGACAACCAAGAAAATTGTCTCAAAATTATCCCCTGGCAAAAATCCTGGTTATGGCGCTGCACGTCAACCAAAAAAAATGTCGAAAACATGACGTATCGTAGGGACCTTATCCTCCCCCTACTTGTGCACCTATAGTTCACCGTGATAATGCCTGCTTTTCGTTTGTTACAGAATTAAAAGATTCTTCTCAATACAAAAACATTTGAAGTAAAAAATAAATCGTCAAAATTAACAGAGAAATAGAAGCAGTGGCGTAACTACAAGAGGAGCAAAAGTTCTCGCCAAGGAGGCAAAATTTCTTGCCAGGGAGGGCTCTAGGAACTTCCACAACAAAAAAGTGGAACTTCCACAACAAAAAAGCGGAACTTCCACAACAAAAAGCTTTTTTGTTGTGGAAGTTCCTAGAGCCCCAAGGAGAAATTGATTATTATAGCTAGCGCTATAACAATCAATTTTTCCTTGGCGAGGACTTTTGCCCCCCCCCCCTTGTATATTGGGGGGCACTTGCCCCGCCCTTCATCGGGCAACAATTTTTACCGAAATACACTCCTAGGGATAAAAATTGACGCGGAATACGCTAGTGCCATTACAGGGTGTCCCACAAAAAACTGGACACTTTTATTTCGCATTTTCTCGGCTTCCCGAAAAGATTTTTCGATGATCTTTTTTTCTGCATATAGCTCGCTTCCTCTAGTTTCTTTTTGGATGTTTTCAGCAAAAAATTTCGAATTTTACATACTTGAAATTAGCAATTTTTTGACCAAGGTTATCGGTAAATTTCTTAAAAAGCTACATTTTTAAGGCAACATGAAAGATTTTCGGCAAAAAATCGCAAATTTCAAGTATGTAAAATTCGAAATTTTTTGCTAAAAACATCCGAAAAAGAAGCTAGAGGCGAGCTATATGCAGAAAAAAAAGATCATCGAAAATCTTTTCTGGAAGCCGAGAAAACGCGAAATAAAAAAGTGTCCAGTTTTTTGTGGGACACCCTGTATATGCATTTATAATGTATAAAATCGTTGGTTTTTTCCATGCGTCGATAGGTGATAAAAATTTTGTAGAATAAACAAGAGTTTTTAAGCAAAAGATGACCCGAAAATTGAAAATTTTGGTTAAAAATGGTCAAATGTCAATGAAAAAATTACTTAAAAACGGTGGATCTTGCCCAAATTTTCGATAAAGACATTGCGGGGTTTTCAAAAATGTGCGTGCGGGTTGCGGGGCGGGGTTTTTTTCTTAAAAAGTGGTGCGGGCGGGGTTTGAGGTGCGGGATCCCGCCCCGCGCGCAGTCCTATTCGTATGCATTACAACTCGTTGTATTCAACACGACTCTTTATATAAACTCGTTTGAATTGGTCGGTGTATTGACACGAAAACTCGATTTTTTTAAACGGGTCGAGCGATAGCTCAAAAAATTCCTTTCGAAGAAAAACCTTATAAACTTTTTGATATCAAAACTCAAAGCCCGAGCAAAAAAACAAAAAGTTTATAAGATTCTTCTTCGAAACATAAAGGTTTTCATAAAAAGTGACAAAAACTAAAGTTACTCAGCATGCACTAAGGAATTTTTTGAGCTATCGCTCGACCCATTTGGACACATTTTAAAAAAATCGAGTTTTCGTGTCAATATACAAACCAATCAGACGACAAATTTTATGCTTCTCAACCAATAAAATATGAGTTTCATGACTAAATCGTTTCAATAAACACGATTTTATTGAAAATCAGGCAAAGTTAGAGTTGCCTCTAGGGTCAGGATTTCCCCGGGGGAAATCTTTTTCCCCATAATTACTTGGTTTGAAAAGACGTTTCTCCATTTTCAAGCCTCAGTGGTGCAACTTTGTAGAACATCACTTTCCCAAGAAAGAGGGGGTCAAAAATTCGATTTTTGACCAAAACTTTTAAAAATCTAACCCTCCTTAGTTCGTCTGGAGAGACTGAAACATATGCATTTCATGTTTAATGTAGTAGGATTTGATAATCAGTCTTTATTGACAGATCATATTAAATAAAAGTAGAGATC
>JAQGCP010000097.1:0-22901 GCA_034699885.1 Acrobeloides thornei
GAAATTTGTTTAGTAAACAACCTAGGAAACGACGCTCGTTGCCAAGAGTGATAAGGAAAAGAAAATGGACATGAAAAGAAATATATATGATTTTAATTTTCGCTTCAATACACTGACCCTAAATCGGAGTTAGAGACGCATTTTCAAGCTTCGGGAAGGTGCGCAATCGATTCCTCACATCGAAATACCCCTCATAGGGTCATTTTTTAAAATTTTTTATGTAGAAAACGGAAATTAGACAAAATTTACGTACTTGAAAAAAAGTTTCCCGTGATAAATCGCGAAAATTTTTGTTACAAATATATTATTAGCAACGTAAGGAAGCGTTTTATCAAGTTTTTTTGAGTGCCCTCATTTTTTGCATACTTTGGTCAGTTTTGCTTTATGTTTTTACCCAAAATTTTTGAAAAAAAGTAATAGAGACAAAGGTAAGAATTTTGAAAATTTTTGGGGACTACCCCCTCCCAATCAAAACCCACTTTGCACCATTGTTCAATTTCGGCGGATCCAAACTTTTATGTTTTCATTTCTTCCTCCTTAAATAGCTTGGATTATGTTGTTTCGTTCTTTCAATGCTCGTATGATTGTAGATCTTGGTCAATTAAACTCGTGCGCCAACCAATGATTGTTTGGATTTTTGCCGCCTCAATGATCCGGAGATTTACTTCGAGATCAATGCTTCGTCTTTTGCTCTTTAATTTCCACGTTGCCGTTTTCTTCAGTTTTGACGCTTAATTTTAATACGCTAAAATATGCAGCTCAAAAAAGGCAAAACATGGAAATCAACAAAAAAAGCGTTAATAAAAAAGCAATTTTTTCAATGATCGTAGATCTTGGTCAATTAAACTCGTGCGCCAATGATTGCTTCGATTTTCCCCGCCTCAATGATCTGGAGATTTTCTTCGAGAGCAATGCTTCGTCTTTTGCTCTTTAATTTCCACGTTGCCGTTTTCTTCAGTTTCGACGCTAAAAGTTAATTTTAATACGCTAAAATATGCAACTCAAAAAGGGCAAAACATGGAAATCGAGAAAAAATTAATAAAAAGCGATTTTTTCAACGCTTTTCAACAATTTATCGATAAAAAATTTCGTTTCAACAATCTTTCATTAAAATATATCTAATTCAAGTCGGGGTTGGGCATAGGGACAAATGGAACAAAACGAAGAGTTGCAAACAAAATGAAACGGGACGAATGGAACGATCGAATAAAACGAGGCGAATGAAATGAACACAAATGGAACGATACGAATGAAACCATGTCATTTCCAGATGGCGTCCGGAAATCGTCCGAAAACGGGTTTGAATTTGTCTAAATAGTGATACGAAAACCCTGAATTTGGTTTCGTTCCATTATGTCGTTTCATTTGTCTCGTTTTATTAGACCGTTTCATCTTCTTCGTACCATTTGACCCTATGTCGGGGGTTGGGGTTACTACTAGAGACCGGAAAACCGGAGAATATCCCCGGTCGAGGGTTTTGTTGTAGACCCCCTAAACAATTTTTCCAAGGTAAGTGACGCTCTACAAAGTTGCAACAGAAATCCAGACAACGAAGAAATTTTTGCGTTCCAATTTTGTGTTTGCAATTTTGCGTTTGTAATTTTCTAGAGCCACTACTGCGAGATTTGACTGTATATACAAAGTCAGCTGATCGCGTTTTTTCAATTTTTAACTTGTTTAATATTAAAAGTCAATATCTTTTGAACTTTATTTTTAAAATTTTATTATATCAAATAAATTAAATATGACTAGCAACATTCATAGACACGACTTGATTACTAGGAAAAACCCTATTCTTATACCTCGCATACAAAAATTTAAAAAAATCCCACAAAGCTTGTCTATAACCAGAAAACAAAATTAACATCACAAGAGAACTAATAAAGACACAATATTGTATAGGATAATCAAAATACCTAACTAGCTCAACCCTTAAATTTTTATTGTATGGAAAAATATTGGAAATAAGATACCCATCCGCAAAGATAAGTGCATGTAATAAAAAAACATTATGTATTAACAAAGCAAAAGAAATTCTCAGAGAGTCCAATAAGGCTCGTTTCTGGTTCAGCTCGACTTGTTTTTTGAGTCGATACAAAATTCGACAAATCAACAAAAAACTCATAAAAATTGCAGAAAGTAGGAAACAATGACTAACATACATAACTAGATAAGGAATTTTTGACCATATAGTGACTGAAAAAGCATCATTTTTTAGCGAAGAGATATAGTTACAACTAGCATGTATACCCACAAAAATACACCAAATAAGATCGAAGAAAAAAATTATAAAAAATATATTGCCTTTCACAAAAATTCTGTTAAAAACAAGCGGGAAAAATAAAGCAGAAAATCTAGAAAATGCCAACAACAACATGGGAAAATACAGTGTTTTTGTAAACGCTAGAAAAATAAAGTACACAAAAGTGGTGACATACTCATCGGGGGTATAGTTAAAACATAAGTTAGAAGTATGTATAGGGTTGATGCCACAGATGCCATAGTAAGAAAGGTAGATTATTTCGAAGAGACTTTGATTCAGGACGAACCAGCGGTAGTTCTCTTTGATCTTACTGAATATGGAGATTAGAAAAATTAATATATTGAGGAAAATAACGTATAGGTAAAAGTGAATATTGTCCATGGTTTTATAGACTTTGATCCAAAAGCAAAGAGAATCATTGCTAATACAATTTGAATCCATCTAAACTTTTTCAGAGTCAAATAAAAACATTCAATCAGTAGCGGTTCAATGATTTTATTTGGGGGGGGGGTTATCGAGATAATGAGGGTTTTACCTAGGTAAAAACCTCAAAGAACCGGGAGACTGGGCGCCTTTGGCGCTCAAGGGATCGTTCAAATTTTTTTTGCGTTTTTCGGTTCAATTTTTTTCGATTGCTTTCGACTTTTTTTCAATTTTTATCTAATTTTTCATTTTTTTTAAATAATCGATTTTTCTATTTTTTTCCTACTTTTTTTATAATTTTTCAGAGGGGGTACCCCCATGATTTTGGTGTCATTTTTCTTCTCTCATCGAGCTTTTTCCCAAAATCTAAGTCGTAACGGGATTGGACTTAAGGTCACAAAATTCGGTGACACAAACAGATAGACATTGCTCGTTTAATATTATAAATGAGAATCTATAGAATATTATTAAGAAAAGAAATATCAAATTTCATAATGATTTCGCCAAGTTATGCCATTTTTGGTGCATCATGCAGAAAAAGGAAATTAGAATAAATTTACATACTTGAAAAAAGGTTTCTCGTTATGAATCGCGAAAATTTTGTTAAAAACATTTTATTAGCAACGTAAGGAAGCGTTTTATCAAGTTTTTTTGGGTGTCCTCATTTTTTGTACACTTCGGTCAGTCGTGCCTGTTTTTGCCCAAAATTAATTTTCACCAAAATAACTCTATAGGGAGTTTTTCTATGTGAGAAATCGATTGTGCGCATTGTCGGACCTTGAAAACGCTTCCCTAACCCTGATTCAGGGAAGAGATGTGTGTATTGAAACGAAAATAGACTAATTCAGGATTAGGCAAGTGTTTTCAAGGTTCGGCAATGCTTGAAATCGATTTCCCGCATAAAATTACCCCCTGAAATGATCATTTTTAGAGAAAAAATTTCGGATTTCAATTCAACAAAAAATCACAAAAATGACACTTTTTTAATCACCCTGTATCAAATTAAGCAACGTTGAGATCGCCAGATTCGATCCCGCTAGGATAAAACTCCTGATTTTCAAGAAAATAACGAAATGCAAAAATTCTACGAGGTCGAATTTACTTTTGCATATCATCATTTTCTTGAAAATCAAAAGTTGGACCATTCGAGATCAAACCTGGATGCCTCAACGTTGCTTAACTTACCAGATCGGATGGTCGGCTACTCTATCCATTGCTCTATGAGCTATCAAAAATTTTACCTCTGAAACGCATTATAAGATTAACAAAGTTGGGTACAATTAATCAAGTTGTCTATTAAAGTTGTACTCAAACAAAGTTAAAATTACATCCTTTCTTGAAACTTACGTGCAACTGTTGACTTCATTTAGTTTACATTTTAATTGCCCGTATCAACGAAAACTTATAATTTAAAGCCAATTAATTTTTCAAAACATGGATTTTTGAGTAGTCACATCATGTTTTAAGCAACAAAAACCGGATTTTTATATTTTGAAGAGGCAATGTCTCGAAAGTTCGAACTTTTTGAGCTTTTCGAGGAACTAGAAAAACTGATTATGGAATATGAAACTTGAGCACTAAAGAAACACAGTGGTACATTTGAGGTAGTGTGCAGCCTTAAAAAATGCCCGTTTTGGCCTCTAGGCAATTTGAGCATTAATTAGCTTTTTTACACTTGAGTATTTTGAGCATATCTCTGAAAGGCTAAATCCAATTGATGATCTTGGTGTCGCTCGAAAGCCAAGAATGCGGGCTACAATTTTTATGTAGGATGTATGGAGTTATGTAATAGAAAAAGTGGTTTAAAAATTATGTTTTTTGTAAATTCCGGGTCCCCGGCTGGGTAAAAATTCAAAGAAATTGATATAGCTAAAAAATTTTAAAAAACCTGGGGTCCGTCCATGTATGAGCGGGTTTTACTGTGTAAAATATTCACGAGTTAAGAATTTTGGAACACATGAACAGTGCAAGGACGAAAAACGACCTTCACGGGTTAACCCATGCAAGCGGCTGTAAAATACTCGTGTACTTTGCATAGTAATCTGTTCATCTACACCATAGGTCGGCAAGGGGGGAAGCTTCTCCCCTGACCCACGCACTCATGGGCCAAAAATTGAGGAGTGATCACACATTGACCCCGCCGAGCATATGAGGTGGTCCATAAAAATTGGGTGCAGAAGACTACCTCAAGCTAAAAAAAAGGTCATCGGGGTTCCCTCCCACCTTGCCGACCTATGATCTGCACTACAGGGGTTGCCATGCGCGATGCGTGTACTTATTTTCTAGAGATTCATAATAATTTCAAACGGAAAAAACGTAACAACTGATTAAGAATTACATCTAAGCAGGTGAAATTTAGTAAAACCCTTACAGAGTGCTGTAAGTTGATTTTCAGGGTGTCCCAAATGAATCCACACAAGTAAACTTCCTCATCGAGGGCAACAGAAATCCATTTCTGGAAGTGTCGATTTCGACAAAAAATTACAGTACTAGGCAAGAGTGTATGCCGAAATTCAGCATTTCTGAATATGATCAAATAGGTCTTTTTAAGTACTTGTACGAAAATCCGTACGAATCACAATTGTACGAAAAGTTATACTGCCATCAGGCAACGAAAAGTACCTGTACGAAATATTTGTACGAAAAGTTCGTACGAAAAATATTTGTACGAAAAGTTCGTAAAAAATATTTGTACGAAAAGTACCGTACGAAAAGTTCGTACGAAAAATAATTGTGCAGAACAATTGTACGAAAAGTTTGTACGAACGACAATTATACGAAAAGTTATAGTGCCATTCATGTTTCCGTGTCAATAATCAGACTTTTCAAAAAATTGAATTTTCAAAGATATAACCAGTTTAAATCTCTTCAAAATTTCATCGAAAAACTTGGCTTCAAACATCGGAAAAGGGTTTTCTCCATCTAGAAGGGGACCTTACAGTGGTCCAAATTAAAAAATTCCGTCGAATTCGTGTTCATCATGGCCAAAAACCCCCGAGAACAAAAAATCCACAATTTTGGGCAGAAACTATAGAAAAAATTCGAGTAGAAACTCGAAAAACGCGATTTTTGTAGTATTTTTGAGCTAAAGAATCGAAATCGAAGTCTTTTTCGATAAAACTTTTTCTAAAAAAACCACATGACGGGGCAATCAAATGAGAGACCTCGGACGACGAAAATGGAATTAAACTCGAATTTTGGCGAATTCTCAAAAGCCCGAAGTAAATTATTGAACACCCTGTATGTAAAGAACTACGTCCATTCATTTTTTAAATTATTTCCTAATTCAAGCTACATTCTTTTTACACTCATGTCTTTTAATACACTTCTTTTAAAAATTTATTGTGTAACCATAGACATAACTTTCGTATTCACTACAATACTATTTGTGTTTACCTTATTTTGTGTACTGAAAAAATCACAGTCCATAGTAAAGTTCAAATATTACCTGTTTTATACAGTTGTTTCCAGCTATGTTTTTGAAGTAACTATGTGGTTTTGGAAGCCCATACCACTTTTTCCAATCCCGGCGTTGGCTTCGAATAATTCTTTGATTATTCAAAGGTTTGACATAGGCTATCAATTATTTATTGTGCTTTTAATCACTGCTTCTCATTATACGTCGGCTTTATCGAATGAGGTTATTTATCGATATGCTCAAGTGAGATTTTATAGACCCTTTATCCAGAACCAGGGGTGAAAAGATGGTACAATACACCACATATGGATGGTACTATCTAACACCCACCATTACCCAATGTGGTACCACCCAAACCCACTGATGGGCGGTAGGTAGTACCACCCAGTGAGTGATGGATGGGGGGGGGGGGTGGTATCTATCATAGGTGGACAAACAGGGGGAAGAGGGGGTCTGGTGCTAGGTTGGGTCCCTAAAATTTTCAAAATTTGCCTTAGTCCCCCTTATATTATTTTCGAAAATTTTCCAAAATGTTGGGGACCAAAAAAAGAACCAACCTAGCCGCTCCGATGCCGGGTTGGTTTTATTTTTGACCTTTTTGTCGAATTGGTTGAGAGGGGGAGACTCCTCCCTTTGGCCATGTGTGGTACCCATACATGGGCAGGGGGGGGGGGTACTGTACCCTCCCCCTAATTCATCGTATCGGGGGGAAAAATTAATGGACCAATTCGTATTTGGGAAGCCGTCCAGACTGAATTCGTTGTGAAAATTCGTATACGAATTCGTAAATCGAGAACGAATTCGTATTTCGACTTTTTCGCCTGTCGACGTTTTTTTTTGGTCGACAGTAACCTTTGGGATCAATTCATATTTTGGGGCCTAGTACCCCCTGCTTGCTTATATATGATCCCGACCCAAAAATATACATTTTCTTAAAATTTTTTGTGTTTGCAGACATCGTTTTTTCTTTAAAAACTCCCATTCTAATCTCTTTTTTTGGCAGTCTACCCAATTTTCACGGTTGAACTCCGTTCGGAAAGCATTTTTTATCGCCCGCTCCATATGTCAATTCGATATGTTTCGTCACCCAAATATTCATTGTCATCACTGCCTCTTTAATGCTAAACCAATTGGAGGAAAAGGTGCCCCTCCGCCAACTCCTTCATCTTTCTTGGATCTCCAACACATATCGTTTTCTTTGTCGCCTTTGGCGCCATAATCGTAACAGCGGCCCGATTGCGAAACGGCTTTCGTACTGTTTGTTCTTAATCCCGTAAAGAATCCCTTCGTCAGCACATTTCACTTCTTCCTGAAGACGAAGGATTCGGGGCGGAAGTCTTAAGCCATCAAGGAAAAAGGAGAAGAAAGGATTGTTGATAGAGGAAAGTCGAGGAAAGTTTGGGTGACAAAAGTGTGATTTATGTCATGTTTGTATTTAAATATTTGTCGGCATATTTAATTTTGGCATTTTTTCCAATAGGTATGCAAATTTTTATGTTTTTTTGTAAAATTTTTGATCTCTTTTTTCTATATAATTGTTTATAAAAACCGAATAAAAGTCTGATCTATGCCGGTATTTTTGAAAAGTGAAAAAATAATTTGGACGAGGGTGGAATTCGAACCTCGGCCAACCATTTACAATCCTGTAGCTCTCCCAGTTGCGCTATTTGGACATAAAGACGTCACAACAAAGTTTCGTTTGCCGTGTGTGCGCCAAAATGCCAAAAAGTGCAGGCAAGGGTCAAAAGTTAACAAAATTTCGCCAATCGAATCGCCAGGCGCTTTAAAACGAGTACCATATCATGGGCTTTGAGCCATGACCGATTGGCTAACGTGCTCGGTCTTCACAAATAGGGCGCGAGTTCAATCCCGCGCAGAAAGTCATTTCTTATTTAGTTGTCAAAATTTATAAAAATTTTTGCATATCCACATTTTTATGCGGGGAACACGATAGCGCTATTATTTTTCCATGAAAACTTTTGGAAAATCGATCCCCGAGCCCAAAATGACATTTGGGCTCGGGATCGAACTCATGTCCTATGAGTAAATGCCGCAAGTTAGCCAATCGGCCATGGGTCAACCCTTCAATCGGTCTACCTCCCCCCTCCCATAGTACTCGTTTTGAAGCGCTTGGCGAGCAGCGTCGATTGGAGAAAATTTTATAAATTTTGACCCTTTGCCTGTACCATTTTGGTGCGCCTTAAAGGAAGTACGGGGTCGAAAATTGAAAAAAAGTTCAAGACAAATCGAAAGAATTGAATTTTTCAAGAAAAATATAAAACTGTTCAAATTCCATGAAATTTGTTTTAGAGGCCAAAATAGGGATAAGCAAAAATTTTCGCAGAATTTAGACAAACTTTAAATTCGAACTGAGTTTCGAACCTGAGCCTATAAACTAGAGTTCGCCGAACCGAACTGAACCGAACCGTGAACCGAACCGAACCGTGAACCGAACCGAACCGTTGAACCGAACCGTGAACCGAACCGAACCGTTGAACCGAACCGTGAACCGAACCGTTGAACCGAACCGATAGTTTTTACAAATCGGTTCGAACCGATCGAACCGGTGATGTCCGAACCGAACCGTGAACCGAACCGATAAATTTTCAGTCGGTTCGAACCGATTGTTGAAAAATTGAGGGAAAAATATTTAAAAAAGTGGGAAATTTTCATAAAAATTAACCAAATTTTAAGAAAAAATCATTCAAAAAGATCGAACTTGCTTTTAAAAAACTAAAATTTAAATTTGCAAAAATTTTATGATAAAAAAATTACAAACGGTTCGGAAAATTTTTAATCGGTTCGAACCGAACCGATGAGTCCGAACCGAACCGACTCATTTTTATCGGTTCGTCGAACTCTACTATAAACTAACAATCTCACTTTAGCCACTTAGCCATGGGCTCGGGTTGGAAAACCCATTTATGGTATATATTTGTTCTACTCGTCTGAGTCGATTTGTATGAGTCGTTTAAAAAAAATTTTCAAATAAAACCTTTTTTTCCATTTTCGAAAGAAGCACAAAAAATTTGAATTTAGCTGATTCCTGCCAACCCCCTACACCATTACAATTTGGACGTTCATACCATGAACAAGTTCACGGCGTCCAAAACCATGCTTCTTATTCTCCCGAAAACAATGTTGACTACGATCCCAACTACTCCAACAGAGTTGATGCTGTCCCACAAGGCCCTGTTGCCGCTGGAGTTTTGCCAAACTCTCCAGCTAACCCCATACCCGTGCCTCCTCTAACTTTTACGCCACACAATCAACAACCGCCTAAAGACCCATTTTCTTTGTTTGGTGGCGCGACAGGGAGTAGTATAGGAAAAGAATGTAAAGAAGACGAGATTAGGAACGTGGAAGAATTCTTGGGGTGCACTGAAATTCAACCGAGTGATGCAGATAGTGAGAACTCACGGTTTGGCACTGAAAAATGTGATTTTGAGCCGGGTGTCGTATGCCGGTAAGTGTTATAAAGTTTATTTATTATCTAATCAAATAATCTGTTTTACGAGAGAGGTAGAAAAAAGTTGTCGCTCCATAGTGCAGAAGATAAAGAAGCTGATCGTCCGATCTGGCAAGTTAAGCAACATTTGGACCCTAGTGGAATCGAATCTGCAGGCTCAACGTTGCTTAACTTGCCAGATCAGACGGTCGGCTTCTCTATCAACTGCAGGTAGCAAACATTTTAATCACGATGGCTGAACATCGAGAAAAGTGTATTTGGCCGGTCAATCTATAGTGAAATACACTTCATGGTGCTATTTAGGGCGTAAAAAACATACCTTATCGTTTTTCCCGAAAAGTGAAAATTCACATTTTTGGACCTTGTGGGGTAAAGTTGAAGCCGAAAGATTCGGTTTCAACTTTTTATGTTCTCGGTTTCGGCTTTAGCTTATCGGTTTTGACCAATCGGGTTCGGTTTTGCCCGTTCCGTTTTCAAACGTTCGGTTTCAGTTTTCAAAAACTCTACCGTGGGGCTCTTGTTCGATTCCCAGCTCCGACCATGGTTTTTGCCTAATTTATTTTTCGCCAAAAAACACATATGTACCCTATTTTCTATGCGAGGGACACAAATCCGAACGATTTTTTGAGTAAAAAAATCATATTGACCTGGTTTTTAATAAAAATATGTCACTTTTCGATATGTTATGTTTAAGGGGCTTAACTCAGTCATTCTGCACTGTCCATTTATGACGATTTGGAGATTTTCTCCACTACGCTCGACCTTCTAAAACAACTCAAACAGTGTTCCTGCGTCTATCGCCGTTTAGTGCCGATTAGCCATCTTTTACGTTGCAATTTTTTGCACAAAATTGAATCCTCGAAAATCATAAATATAAAAAACCGGTTTTTGTGTCCATCTATCATACATGGGCAGACCCCAGGTTTTTCATCATGGGGCAGTTGGGAGGGGGGGTGGGACATAGAATGTGGTTCGAAAGGCCGACAAATTGAGGATTAATAGTTGAAAAGTAGGTTGCTTGGAGCAGCATATTTATAGGGGTGTAGGCAGGATTTTGCGGCAGGGGGCCCATCCCTTCGGAAAAACTTAAGAAAAAAAAATTTAAAAAACGTTTTTTTCGCTGATTCGCAGCAACAGGGGGCACATTCCCCCCTGGCTACGCTCCTGATAACAAGTTATGCGGATTATATCTATTTCACAATAATTTTTTTAGCTTTTACACTTCCCCAGATGAGCCACTCAAATTCGAACTCGGACGTTTCAATGTGCCCAAAGACAGCCAAACTTTTGCCACCAAATTTGCCGAACTTACACAAAGACCAGTCGGGAGTACACCCAACAACACATTTATGATTGTCAGTGTGCCAAAAGGAACGAATGCCAAAAACCAAGCGGTGCTACAAGCGGATATTGGATGTCAGAAAAGAAATGGGAAAATGAGTTTTGAGTAAAAAATTTTTAAATTTTTTTATTGAATTTTTATAAAAATCTAGTTATTGGAGCACATATGATAGATTAATAGTGAAAGTTTGTACACGGAATGAATATGAAAGAAGCTGTACACAGGTATATAGTACTTCTTGAAAATCGAAAAAACTTATCACACATGGTGTAGTGGCAAGAGTCTCTCTTTTTACTCAAATGGTCGAGGGTTCGATCCCACGGAGTGAAAAATTTTTTTTGATAGATTCAAAAAACAGTTTGCCGATGTTACCTTCATTTTTTCCTTTAAACTCTATCCAATAAGTATATGGTAATTGATCTTGATGGGATCGAACCATAGACCATTTGAATGAAAAATGTTACTCTTGCCACTATACCATGGGCATTTTTGCTTTCTCTCCTCAATAAACCCTATTATAAAAATTTCCAGAACATCGAATACTATGCATCCACTACCCGCGTTGAAGTGGACGTAATCCATCCCGAGACGGACAAGTTCACACTTGAAATCATTGTTTACGGTTTTTCGAGTCCTGCCGCATTCATATTGGATAATCTGGAATATGAAGCGGAGCTTTGTGAAGATTTGCAAGCTAATGAGATTCAACAGCCCCGACAGCCCCAGTTACCACCTACTACCACAGTAAGAAATTTACATAAAAATATCTAAATGGATAATTTTTTAGATACCTAGTGCTATTCAACAAGGTGTCACTGCTATGGTAAGAAATGGGAGGGGTAAAAATTTGGATAGCTCATATATGAGTTTGAGCTTAATTTTTTTTATCTAACCTTGGCTGTAGGGTCAAAAAACACAAAAAGTGAAAAGTCCTAGCTCCAAATAAAATCCCAGAACCGCTACTGGGCCCAGGTCCGGTGAAGGAGAGTTAGATTACACGAGGGGGTCGGGGTCAAGCTACGCCACTGATCCCCTCCCCACAACCCACCTGCCCATCGCTATACTAAATTCTGAAAGTATAATATTTTAGACCAAAAATGCCATGATTCCTCAACAAAATCCTGCGTTTAACAACTTTTTGGTCCAAAATTCATATCCTATCAGACCAGTTCAACTACGACAACAAGTCGAACCAGCACAACAGTTCAATCCAGTTCAACAAACTCAAAATTTTTTAAATTTTCAACAAATACAGCAACCACCTCCTACATATCAACATGGTCATCAACTTCAACAATATCCGCAAGGTCAGCAACCACAGTCTCAGCAATATCAGCAAGCTCAGTCACGACAGCCTCAACAATTTTCGCAATCACAGCAGTTTCAACAATCACAAGAACCTGGCTCTTCTAGAGGATGGCAATATCCACAATACCAACAGCAAAACCAAATCCAACAATCGCCTCTTCAAAATCAACAATTTCCAGGAGAGCAAAATTGGACTCCATCTGGTGTGACTAGACTAAGATATGTTGAAGGCACATCGCAATATGCTAGACCATCTATACAAGTTCTACAAGAACCAGTTGCATATCAAAATGTTAGTCGACCAGTTGGGTTAGACCAAAATATTGGTCAAAATCAAAATTACCAAAGTTTAAATCAAAACTGGAGCAGATTTCGTGGTAATCAACAATATTCAAGACATCCTATACAAGAATTAAGACCTGCATTAGCTTATCAAAATGTTTCTATTTTAAACCCATTTGGCTTGCCACAGAGAATTGACCAAACACCTCAATTTTCTCAACAAAATTCAATCCCACAAAACACCCAACAACAATATGCTGCTCAACAGAATTCGAATAATCCACAAGCATATGCTAGGCAACCGTTACACGTACAAAGATTGCCAAATGCTTTTCCAAATTCCTCAAATGTCGGTATATTCTCACAACAAATTGATAAAAGTCCTCAAGAGATAGAATTTCAAGTTCAAGAAACGTATCAAAATGTTTCTAGTCAAGCGCATAATGTGAAATACCCATATTATGAGAACTTGAATAATGTTCGATCGCCATGGAACAGAAATCCTTGGTCAATGAGAAATAATCAATATCCACTTCCACCAAGATTTAATCCACTAGCACTTCAATCGAGTGGGAATGTAAGAATTTTGTTTTTCACGCCGCACTTTCACCCCCCCCCCCAGCACTACTATTAGGTGGCGGCATAAGTTTTTATACTAGTTGTTTTTATCAAGTTATTGATTTGTTTCGTTTATGAAAATACTTGTATTTTCATAGATAATTGTTCTTTATCGATTTTTTAGTGTTTTTAAGATGGAAACAGCGCGTCGAGAATTGATTTTGTATAAATATTGATTGGGGCATACAGCTCATGAAGCCCTTCGAGAGTCCCCACCCCGACCAAGAATTTTTGCCTTGTTTATTTTTTCGCTAAAAAATGCATATAACATAAATGAGAGGCCATTCTAACTTTTTTTGAGCTAAAAAATACTCTGGTTTTCTTACAAATTAATTCTTGCTCATATTGTCCTCAAAAATTACATAATTAGGTGTTAGTCATATTAACCACTCTAAATTTTCACCATTTCCTTCCTGTTCTATTGTTCGCGAGGGAAAACTTTATCCTGACATGAACTTGAAACAAAGAAACACCTTATCAACAGATGTCAATAGTAGGAGGAAAGAGGGAAGAACACGTGCCAACAGTCATTTGGGATGATCCAGGAATGGACCTCCTAAGGGCGAAATTGGGATTGGATAGAAAAAATAGTTATAGTCTATTCTATTGAGAAAGAGAAAATTTAAAGCTGTGTGGCTGAAGTTAGGGCTTTGTCTTACTTATATATCGGGGTTTTGTCCATTCCGGGAGCAAAATTTTAAAGGGAAGTATCTTTTATGGTCGGGTCGAAAATTTTTTTAAAAGACCTTACTAGGGGTAATTTAATGCGAAAAATCGATTGTGCGCATTACCGAAGCTTGAAAATACCCTGATTCAGGGAAATAAGAGTATGTATTGAAGCGAAAATTGAAAATTTTTGATTTTTCTTTTAAAAATCATCTTTTTGGGGGTAATTTTATGCGAGAAATCGATTGCACGCACTCCCGAAGAAAAATATAATTACCCCTAGATGTTTTTCAGAAGAAAAATAAAAAAATTTTATATTTTCGCTTCAATACACACTCTTATTTCTCTGATTCAGGGTCAGGAAAGCATTTTCAAGCTTCGAGAATGCGCACAATCGATTTTTCGCATAAAATTATCCCTAGAAAGATCTATATCCCCTTTAAAATTGTTGAATTTCAAGAAAATTTTCATAGGCCCACCAAAGCTACATCAAGTCTCCTAAAAACTTTTTAAAAATCGTCCTCATTTTGTTATGCAAATAGTTAGTTTTGGATGAATGAGCGCACTCTTTGAAGTGCCATAATTTTCACTCTTAATCGTATCGGCAAACTTCACACTTCCTTACAATCTTGCCGCTGAACACACACATAATTTCACGATAATTAGTTGTTCCGCAAGAAGAGTGAAGTCAAAAACAAAGTTTCAAATTACGCTGTTTTAGATCTCGAATCAGGCTTTTTATGGAAAGAGTTCGCAATTTCCACCAAAGCTCGCCTATGGTTTGCCTAATCCGGGAATTTCTAAGCCATTAATGAAAAGTGATAGTAGTGATTTATTCCCGACGGTGACGTTTGGAAGGTTGGCTATAAAGAAGATGACACCATGTGATATATTGTCGTGTAGTTTTGGTAGAAGTTTTTGTCATTATACGCAGCCGTCGTTTCATGGAGACGTTAAGTAAGATAAAACAATTATATGGAATTTCAAGCCAAAATAAAAACCACTATTCATATTGAAGTGGCAAGCTTTTCATATTACACTCAAATAGTCGAGATCATAGATTGGCAAGGGGGGGGGGAGCCTCCCCCTGACCCACGCACGTACGGACCCAAAATTGAGGGGGGACCACGCATTGACCCCGACGAACATATGAGGTGGTCTATAAAAATTGGGTGTCAGAAGACTACCTCAAGCTAAAAAAAACGTTCTTTTTTTGGTGGAGGTGGTAGGAGACCACCGCATCGGGGGGTCCCCCCCCACCTTGCCGACCTATGAAAATGGTGATATTCTTATATATCTTTTTCTTTCGTTAGCTATGTTCTCATATTTTAAAAATTTAGCCATGGAAAATGGCAAATTTCACATACTCCTATTGGAAACCGACATACAGGAATTCATAATGGTACTGTGGATCAAAGATCTGCACATGGTATTTTTCACATAAAAAATCCAAAAACAAAATTTAGGAGGCTTTGCATTTGTCGGAACGGATAAAAACGAACCTAAGCAAAAAGGAAGAACTATATACATCCTCGAGTCTCCTTTTTTCACTTTGAATGAAGATACCACTTTAAATTTCGATTTGTATAGGAGGGCTAGTGCAATAACACTTCAAGTATGAAACAAAAAGTTTGACCATAAAATTTTTAATTTTTAGATCTGTTTTGATAATATGATGAATTGCCCATACGAAGCACCTCCATTGAATAAAAATGTTTATTGGAGAGAAGGAGAATCAGTTTTGATGCCCAAGGGTACATCAAAGGTAAACATTTTTATTTATAGGGCAGAGGTGTAACTGTTAGGGGGAGT
Organism: Acrobeloides thornei; assembly: GCA_034699885.1. Lineage (NCBI taxonomy): Eukaryota > Metazoa > Nematoda > Chromadorea > Rhabditida > Cephalobidae > Acrobeloides > Acrobeloides thornei. The sequence continues at coordinate 15,602 of JAQGCP010000097.1, forward strand.
GCTCATGTATAACTTTGCGCCATTTGCTCCTGCGCTATCAACAGCAATTTGTACACCCTGTCAAAATAAACCCATGTTTAGGTATATTTTGTCGCAACACAATGGAAAAGGTTCAAATGGTTAGCCATCGACAACGTAACCATCAATAAAGGCCGAGCCTGCTCATCTTCAAACGAAGAAATCCGCAAACTAGCAAATTTAAGACTATAACCCGTTAAAAATTTAAAGATTTCTGTACATTTTGTTGCCATAGTTTTTACTACTTTTTGTTTAATAAATTGCTCATGTTTTCTTAGCGGCATGAATAAAATTTTCCGCTACAATTATCAACAGTTAAAAAATTTGCATAATCATCGGATTAAGGCGGATATCGGGACGAGGCGCAGCCGCGTGATTGTGCGGATAATCCTACCGACTTTTACGGAAGGAGAGAAAAATTCCCTTTCACTTTCCGCTTAGGAAGTCATCTGTTGCGATTTTGTTGGGCGATCGAACGAGGTCAAGCATAAAAAGTAGAGGGTGATTGTGATGTTTAAAAATTTTTATTTTTTATTAAAAATTGGGAGGTTGAATTAAACTTTAAAATCATTTTCAATATAAAAACAGAAAAACGTTGGACTGAATAGCATAAGTACAGGGTGTTTCAGCAGGTCGGAAACGCCACTATTTTGATGATTTCTTGGCTTCCTTAAAGAACCAGTCCAGTAATTTACAACCATATGAAAAAATGATATATTCGGAAAGATGATGAAAAATGGAGCATTTTTTGTTTTTACAGCATGTTCTGAATCGTTGTAGTTTTCGAGATAATTGCGTTTGAAATTTTGAATTTGTTACAAGCTCTTCGTTGTAATACACAAACTTTTTTGAATTTTTTGCGGAAAAATCGATTTTTTAAATTTTCATCAAATGAACATTGTAGCAATGTTTTATAGCTAAATGAGACGAACAAAATGACACCAAAATATCCAATTTGAAAATCGTTTTGGGTTATTGAAACGAAAATTCTGATTCATGTTTTCGTTTCAATAACCCAAAGCAATTTTCAAATTCGATAATTTTGGTGTCATTTTGTTCGTCTCATTTAAAGGATTTTTGTTCAAAAATTGAAATTTGATTGAAAATTCAAGGCCTGTGTATTGAAGCGAAAAGTCGAAAAATCGCATTTTTGCGATTTTTCGCTTCAATACACAGGTCTTCCCTCAATCAAGGAAGCACTTTTTCGCTTCGAAAATGTCAATTTCGGATTTCCCGCAGTTTTCCCCGACCCCAGTAAAAATCGATCCCGAAAAATTGAACATGTAATAATTTCCCTGAGTCAGGGAAGCATTTTCAAGCTTCCGGAATGCGCGCAACCAATTCCCGGCATAAAATTGCCCCCAGGAAGATGATTTTGAGGAAGGAAGCCCAAAATTTTTCGATTTTCGCTTCAATACAAAGCACTCATTTCCCTGAATCCCCGACCCCAGTAAAAAGCGATCCCGTCCGATCTGGCAAGTTAAGCAACGTTGGATCCCCAAGTTCAAAATTTAAAAAATTTTCAATTTTTCAACATTTTACCCTCTGGGGATCGAATTTGCGGGCCCAACGTTGCTTAACTTGCCAGGTCGGGCAATATCGCTCTTTACATGGGTCGGGAAAAAATTTTTAAAAGGCTTATTAACACGGACTATAAGGTTAAAAACTTGTGCTCTCAGCTGACTGGATGGATAATTTTCGAAAATTGATTCATTTAGCCTTGTAGTTTTTTAATCTATTTGATTAAATTTTCTCTCTTAATTCCCTAACAATGTATAACTAAATTTGCTACGTAGAAAATTAATTTCTTAGCCAATATCAACTACTTCCGGTATTCTGTGAAAACTCCATTGAAAACAGCATAAAAAAATATATTCTGTTATGATAAGGAAGCCATGGTTCACGCACCAAAACTATGCCTTTCTTACGTAAATTGCATAATAGAATAAAAAAAGTTTCTCATGAAGCACTTTAATCACGAACAATCATGCTAATTAACACAAACCAATCATAGAGGCGTTAAGAGAAAAATGGAAGAAGAAAAAGAAGGTGACGAAATATGGCTAATGAACAAGCTCGTGGTGGCCTTTGGAAAAATATACGCACGCAAGTGAATTGTCATGTGCTCAAAGTTAGGGTTGGAAAAATGCTTCCCTGACTCTGATTCAGGGAAACTTTTAAAAACTGATCTTGATTCAGGGAAATTTTTGAAAACGCTTCCCCCGACCCTGATCCAAGAAAATAGATGTGTGTATCGAAAAATTTTGAAATTTCTCCCTCAAAATCATATTTCTGGGGGTAATTTCACGCGGGGAAATGATCGCGCGCATTCCCGAATCTTGAGAATGCTTCCTTGATCCTGATTCAGGAAAAAGATGTATGTATTGAAGCGAAAATTGAACATGTACTAATTTCCCTGAATCAGGGAAGCATTTTCAAGCTTCCGGAATGCGCGCAATCAATTCCCCGCATAAAATTGCCCCCCTGGAAGATGATTTTGAGGCAGGAAGTCCAAAATTTTTCGATTTTCGCTTCAATACAAAACTCTCATTTCCTTGAATCAATGAAGTGAGTTTCTGGGCCTAATGACTAAGTACGGCGTACAAAAAAATCCGAAAAGGTGAAGGCAAGGGTCAAAATTTTTTTTAAATGTCGCCAATCGGCTCAGCTCGCCGAGCGCTTCAAAAAAAGTACCATATCATAAGATTTTGGTAACTTTTCCCATGGCCGAGTGGCTAACACGCTCGTCCCTCACTCCGAAGGCGCGGGTTCAATCCCACACCAAAAAGTCATTTTTTTATTTTATTGTCAAAAGTCATGAAAATTTTTGCATATCCATATTTTTAGGCGGGGAACACGATGGTGCTATTATTTTTCCACGAAAACTTTTGAAAAAATTTCAAAAAAGTTATTTTTCGATTTTTTCAAGTTTTCCAAAAGTTTTCATAGAACAATAATAGTGCCATCGTGCTCCCCGCATAAAAATATGGATATGCAAAAATTTTCATGACTTTTGACAACAAAATAAAATCTGACTTTTGAGCACTGGATCGAACCCGCGCCTTATGAGTTAATGCCGAGCACGTTAGCCACTTGGCCATGGGCAAAACCACCAAAACCTTATGATATGGTACACGTTTTGAAGCGCTCGACGAGCTGAGTCGATTAGCGACAATTAAAAAAAAATTTAATCCTTGTAACTTTCGAGATAATTGCGTTTGAAATTTGAATTTGGATTCAAGTTTTCGTTGTAATACATAAACTTTTTCAAAATTTTTCACAAAAATTGAAAATTTTTTTGCTCACAAAATGAAACACAAATTACTTTTTAATCGTTAACAATTAAAATTTACAAGATAGTAAAGAAATTTACACTGAAATTTGACGATTTTAGTACAAAAATTCAAACACGTTTGTGTATTACAACGAAAACATGAACCCAATTTCAAATTTCAAACACAATTCTCTCGAAAACTACAACAATTCAGATGTTGTCGTAAAAACGAAAAATTTTCCATTTTTCATGAACTTCTTAACATTAACTTTTTTCGTAATTTTAAGGGGAGTTTTCTTTTACAACTTTTAATGAATTGCAAAAAATTTCTACCCTAGTGGGATCGAACCCGCGTCAATAACATGAATGGCCAGATCCCTAACTATTTGGCCATGCGAGCCTCTACATATCACAGAGTTTATTTCATGATAATCCTTGCCCGACTAAAAGCTTGTTCAATTAAAAACGACAAATATATAAAGAAGATTCAAGCATGAACTTTGCCGTAAGCAAGCTCGAAGGAAACCCTCTAGACAGACAAAAATAAGGTCATGCACGTTTTTCTGTGCTTATATCTATTAGTATGAGCTAAAATATCAAACAACACCTAAGAACTACATATGAATAAAGATAGAACTACTTAGAAGAGATTTTCCCATTTTGCACGAATTTTTTTTCGCACGAAATTAGCATATTCATTCTGTTACGTAAAAAATGACAACATGTAAAAAAATAACTCTACGTAAAAATTCATGAAAAATGAAGCATTTTTTGTTTTTATGGTATGCTCAGAATCGTTGTAGTTTTCGAGATAATTGCGTTTGAATTTGTTACAAGCTCTTCGTTATAATACACAAACTTTTTTGAATTTTTTGCGGAAAAATCAATTTTTGCATCGATTTTTTCAATTTTTATAAAATGAACATTGTAGCAATTTTTAGCCACTCGGCCATGAGTGCCTGAATCAAACTCAAAATCATTTTTTGTACATTTTGTTGCATTGTGGAGTAAATTACATATGTTGGCAAAAATAATTCTCATTTTTTAAATAAAACATTTTTATCAGCTTCATTTTAGGCCAAAAAAAATTTTTTATAGAAAAATTATGAGATTCGCATGACCTAACCCTTCTTGTTGACGTAACGTCTTTCGTTGTTTGTGCGATTATAGGAGTTTATGATCAAAGTATTCTCCGGGTATAAACCATATCGGAATTTAGATAAGCAAAAAGATCTTGTAGTTTATGGTTTCTCTCAATTTTAAGAGTCAATTGTTTTCTATCCGATACTGTGCGAGCATCAACTATAAAGTGCTAGCACAAACTATGACTAAAACACTATTCGTCACTAATATAAAAGGAGAAGCAAAAGTTAGCTAGAGAATCAATCCATTTGTTGGGTTCTAAGTTTTTTCAATTCTTTCTTGCGAAATTTTTCTTTTTATTGATAGAAAAATGGTCTGCAACTGTAATAACTGTGGTGAGTTTCTTGGTGTTCAAAAAATATCGATTTTTTCGGAAAATCGTTTAATAAATATCGCTTTTGACAAGGCCACCATCGGATGCGAGATCGTAAGCCGAGCGTCGTTGCACCAAACAAAGTGCGGCCGAAAACCGCCCTCGATGCGAGGCCTTAAGCTGAGAGCTATAGCACCCAAAAATGCGGCCGAAAACCGCCATCGAGACGAGGCCGAGCGCATTTGCACCCAAATCGAGACTAGGCCATAAGCCGACAAAATTGTTTTTTACAAACGTTGACAATAAAACTTTTTAGGTAGCAACTGCAAATGCGATGACACTCGTGCCTGTTGCAAGGATCAAGGATGTTGTGAAGCCAAAGAAAGTACTTGCTGCAACGGTAAACAAAAGATTTCTTCAATTTATTTGAAATTGATGAAAATTTTTTAGGTCAATGTGGAAGCGGTTGTTCCTGCAATCAATGCACATGTAACTAAAACGATGTTTTCTTTACTCATATGGCATTCCAAAATAACTTCAAAAACGGCATTTTTGTAATTTCGTGATATTTTTTAATGCAACGTTTTGAAACTCTAATATATAATAATTTTTTAAATAAAGTCTATTCTACTAAAAAATACACAAAAATCGTCGTGGTAATAAATTTGCTTTTTCTTTTTTAACATAAACAGGGTGTGTTGTGGAGAGTCGCAAAAGTTTGTTGGATTGACCGATCTTGAACCTTCACTGTTGGTTTCTGCTTTTCGTTTTGGCGTCGACTCTTAACACACTGCTCTATTGCAGCCAACGAACTTTTGACATGTAAACTTCCTTAAATGGCTTCGATTTCTTGAAGCTTTTTCTCTTGCACTCTCCGCGAATTTACTATTTATTTTCCGTTCACCACGATTACTTCTTTGGTGTGCTATTTTCAGTGCTTTCGCCGAAACAGGGTGGTCATAAAGAAAAAGTGCAAATTTTCTGATTTTTTTCATGATTTTGCACCCGAAAATTTTTTCATAAAAATGTTCCATATATCGGTAATTTTATGTGGGGGAATCGATTGCACGCATTCCCGAACTTTGAGGTGCCATGCCTTGGACAGGACAAGGGATCCAAAAAGTCGAAACGCTGTAAAGATGAAATGTGGATTGCCGCTATTCTCTAAGCAAATGTAGAACAATAACAAAAGATGGATTTACAATTAATACGACTGTGGATATGCTCCTCTAGCTTGTGAAATTACCACAAATGGTTATAAATTTTGTTTCTGTGCTTTGGATCTTGTCATGGAAGTACTAAAAAAATATGTCAATTGTTATTTTTTTATTATATTTATTTATTTAACAAAATGGATCAAGAATTTAGCCTTAATTTTCAGCACCGATGAGTCGAAAGAAATCGAAATTAATCAAATTTCTGTCGAAAATGTTCTTATATTATATTTCTTTCGACTCATAAGGAACACACTATCAACTTGCTATCCTCAAAAAACTTTCAAACATAGCTAAAAAATATTCCTCATACCCGTGTTTAGCTCTCAGAACATCGACAAATAGCTTTTTTTAGTGTTTCTGAAGGAAATGAGAGAGTCACAAAACACCTTTATTGGACATTGTTCCAACATAAGAAGTACTGAAAATTACAGGCTGTTGGGCAATATTAACTACTTGATTGGAAGATCCCATAAATTTCACAAAAACACGTCTAAAAAGCTGCATCACAGCTTTTCTATATGGTGTAATAGAGCAAATAGTTATCAAATTATGTACTGGACAAAATAGGTTAGCCGACATTAAGGCAAATATAAGAGCTATAGATGAATATCTTGATCCGAAAGCCGCCATGAGAAGAGCTGTTCCAAGAGGGACAATTAGTAAGAGAAAAAGACATAGAGTTTCAAAAATGAGTGAATTGATTAGAATTTTGTATAATCTAAGAGTTGACGGCGCTAAGTTTGGCTTGAAAACTTGCAGATGTCTATAGGTTTTTATAAAACAAATAAAACTCAGAGACATTGCTGCAAGAGATTGGACTACAAGAGCACAAATAGAAATTATAGGGATTTTCTAAAAATTAATAAGATTAAGAGAAGATGTCACGAAATCTCGAACCCAGGGTGAAATTTTAATTCAATTTTTGAAACTATGGTATATCATAGGGTTTTGGGGGTTGCTGAACGCGAATCTGAAGTCCTTTATTGAACCCGACTTTTTGGCCCTGTACGGCAGGCCAGCCTGTTGAAATTTAGTCAAACTTCAAATGGGCATATCTCCGGTCAGCTAAATCCATATCCGGGACCCATGATGGATTTTGAGGTCGGAACTTTTGGCATGCTAACACCTTACCAAAAATCCGATAGCTGTAGCATCTTCTAAATCTGTCTCTTGTTTAATCACATCACCTAAAACCTCTTTTATAGCAGCACTTCCATCGAAATACCCAATCCCTGGCACTAGAACAATAATCGTCCCCAGCGTCTCACTAATTAGATTACAAGGTAAGGCATATTTGTCTTGAGTGATATATTTGTGAAGCCAATTTTCCGTTAG
>JAQGCP010000098.1:0-22819 GCA_034699885.1 Acrobeloides thornei
GAAAATTTCTTTTTTTAATTTATAAATTCTAATCCCTACTTGAAGTTTTTTCAAAATCTCATCAATAACAGGTGGATTCCACCTAAATCGCTCAATAAATCTAATTTTTGGATCCACAATCCATCTTTCACACTCATATTTTCTTGGATCTTTAGCCAAATCTTTTTCATCTAGTTTGCTTGTACTCGGTTTTTCCTTTGGACTCGTCGGTTCTTTCCTATCCAAATGTGACTTCATATACGACTTCAAAAGCTCTGGTAAGAATCCAATTTGTGCATTGAAATCAGTTTGTACAGCCACTGCATTGTGAAACTCTGACACAAAAGAACTATGAACCACTTCTGGATTTTCTGGGTCTAATTCAGATTCAAGATTTTGGACAGTTGTCAAAACGGCTTCCATTGCTGGAAATTGGAATAGCTCTAAAACCTTGTGCGTAAATCTTGGTGCAGTGGGAGATTCCGGATGTAGGTTTAGTTGTTTAAGGACATCACCGATCAAAGACTCTAGGCACATGTCAATAGTAGCATTGTAACGAAGGACGAAGTTACGATTGTGCTGAAATTAGGTATAGTAAAAGGAAATTGCAGGCAATTTACTTGAACTCGACAAACATCAGCTTTGATTTCAGAGTCTTGTTGGTTTAGTATAGTTGGGTCAAGTTTGAGTATAAACTTTTCTTCAAGATTTACGCCAATTTTCCCTGCCTCTTCATCCAAAAAAGCGTATTTAGCTGCACAAGTAAAGATTAAGCTGACTTTCTGCAAGTGGAACAGTGCCCAGCTGAAATAAATTATGAACTATGTTAATAAATTCAACTCTGGTCACTATTTAGATTTTTAATGGGACCTTTAAAATGAAAACCATGATAACCCATTTGACAAAAATTAGAGCGAGAAAACATACAGGGTGAGTCAAAAGTCATCTACCATCGATGGTAGATGACTTTTGACTCACCCTTTAAACAAATGGTAGAAGACTTTTGACTCACCCTGTAGTTCGGGGTACATTTTAGACTCTGATTAATTAAGTCTTTACCTTGAAGCATTCATTTCACCATTCATACAAGCTAAGCTGATTCTTCCAGCTTCAAATTCTATAGTTCCACCAGCAATAGTCACACCTTTTCTTCCAGTAGGTAATGGTATTATACTCTTTCGCATTTGTATATCTGTTAATAGATCTAAGACCGCATGCCATCGTCTTTTAGTATAGATAGAATCTATTGTAGAAATACTCAAACGTTCATCAACAGAAGATTCATCGGTGCCCTCTGAGGCTTCATCGATTTCTTTACCCCAAACGACTTTGCTGTTTTTGATTTGTTCCTGAAATTTATTAGCGCTTGTATTTGTTGATGTCCCTTACTAACCTTAAAAAATACAATCAATTTTTTAACAATCTTTTTCATGTCATCAGAGGTCACTGTTGTAATAATGGTCTGGAGGTCACCCCATGAGCCATTAATGTTTATAAAACATAGTACTTCTATCACTTCACCCTTCACATCTTTGTGATATCTCCATTCATCAGAGATTCTGAGGCTAGGCCCTTCAACTCTTCCGATGAAAATCGGTCTGCTCATCCATTCTACTCGGTTTTCCACTTTATCGAGTCTAGCGGTTGCTACGTTTTCTGGGGGTTTCTAAATTTTATAAGTAAATGTATTAGGTTGTCCATAAATTCGTATCAATACTTTTTGGAGTATATCTTGCTAGGAAAGGTCGTTTTCAGTGAAATTTGTTCAGAATAGGGTAAGAGGCTATCAAAAATAAGATGGTGCAGTTAACTTTTTGAATGGAGCTGGTTTTCGTGTCAATAAACCTTTTTCTCAAAGTGGCACATTTTATGGGAATTCCAAACGTATGGATACTTTCCGGTAATCAAAACCTTCAGATTCGTGTTCCCTATGCCCGAAAACCCCCGAGTACAAAAGTCAGCCATTTTGGATAACTTTTTGAGAAAAAATTGATTATCGACAAGAAAACCTGATCTATACAAAAAGTTAAAAGCACCATCGTATCCTGACAACTCCTTACCCTATTCTGAAAAAAATTTATCGAAAACGGCCTTTCCTAGCGAGATATATTCAAAAAAGTAGCGTTACGAATTTATGGAACAACCTAATATTAATGAGCCTGTTCTACCTTTTCCAACTTTTTATGCTGAGCTGAAACATGCAGTTTTGCTATAACAATTTCGCCTGAAATAGCTCCACCTTGTGCATTAACTTCTGATGAGTCTAGCTCAAAAGATAAAGCTACATCTCTATCTCGCTTGGAATTTAGCTAAAGTAGGAATAAAAATTGTTTATATTTAGATGATTTACATGCAAATGGCCTCTCAGAACACCATCTCGAAGAAGCCAAGTTGTATTTCCCATCGTATTTGACATCTGAGCTCTTACATTAAGTTCTTTCCATTTCATATTGCAGATTACAGCTGCTGCCCATTCAATTTCATATGCATGTGTATCACTAAAATAAATATATAAAGTGGAGGAAAATGAACATAGTCAAAATCCTAAATAATGATTTCTCTATCTCTCATTCCGATTAAACTCCCCTTTTGAACTTTAATATAACTTATCCTTACACTGCAGTTTGTCCTTTCTGCGCTTTCTTGTCAACCTTTTTCGGTGTTGATGTAAGCTGCCTAAACGTCGAAGGAGTTTGATTTGAAGAAAGCGAAGTTGAAGGTCTTCTCATTGTCACCACCGGTTCTCCAATAAATATCCTTCTAATCAACTTTTGCCTATACCATGGCTTTGGAAATGATAATAGTTCACTGAATCTCCTCATATCACAATTAAAGTTTGCTACGCCAACATTTGCATTAATAACAAGCTGAACTTTATTCTCTTCCTCAGTTTGAGGATTTTTAGAGCGGATAGCATTGACAGCTAATTGGTCGAGGGTTAAAAGGAGAGCATTTTGAGCAGTTGCTTGTTGATGTGGAGAGTATATGGTGAGAGAAAAGTCGCTTAGAGCAGCAGAAAGGTATATTCCAGATTGAATGTTTTCTTCAGCAATTGATTTTCGTGTTGATGCATATAAGATTACACGTGGTAGAGTTAAAAGGCAATCTGCAGCTGAGCTCCATTGTTGTTGACCTAAATTGATAGTCAAGTTCACTTTTAGTTGTCTTCATAATCCTATAGTCTGATTTGGGTTCTATCGTTATATTTTTTGATAGCTTGGAATTTCGAAAAGTCTAATCTTACCCTCTAGACCCCCTTTAGAAAAACTATGATATAAAAAGATTAGTGACGTTAGGCACTTTATATTTAACTTCTTAGTTAGCTTAAGTCAAATTGTAACAGCAAGGCTACCTTCAAATCTTAAAGTAGAGCTTTGTATAGTTGCATGAAACAGTATATCAATCGGTAATGCTGACGTATCCATAGTCACTATAGGAACCGTATTAATTTCAGTGTTTGCTTCACTTTGAGCTCTTGTGTTAGGCTCGAACAAATTTTCCGGTAAGGGTTCTATGACTTGCTCCACAAAGTCTGCCAGATGTGGTGTGACCAAAGTTTCATCTGGCATGCTGGCTAGTTCTAAAGCCAGATACAAACAGCCATTTTTCTTGGACTTTTCTAAATCTTCTGGGAAAGCAACTTGTATGGGTCTTGGTGAGGTATTACTCGGGTCTTCTGAAGTATAAAAAGCATTGACACCAACGCTGGGGATAGCAAAGATTGTCGTAGATTGAGGTGGATTTATACTAAAAATTTGTTTTTTATACATGTGAGTGTTAATTATAATCCTTACCTATAACTCTTATTCTTCAAATCTCTTGCAGATTGATTCTTTGCCATTCCCTGTGGCAAAAATGTCTGTGTTCTAAGTATACATTGGCCTGATTCAACGGTTATTTGCACATCAATGTTCATATCAACCGCCTCTGCTTGTATAGGTTGTTTTTGGCCATAGTGTACTTTAAGTGTGTCCATCGATTTTAAGTTATCCTCCATTTTTATTGGCTCACTCTTTGATATATGCAGCATTGGTTCTGAAACCGAGTCTTCCATACAACTAGTGCTGTATGACCCGGTTGCAATACTACTTTTTTCATCAAATTCTGTCTTTTCTTCAACTTGTTGAAATGGTTTTCCTGTAATAAGTTTTCGCTTGATTCTTAAAGATTCTGGCTCGGTTAATGAATCCGCTTTCTTTCTGAATTTTTCTAAGACGGAATGCCGAAATTCTTTGAATCTCATTAATTCTAATAGGCGAAGCTTTTGACGTTCTTTTTCGATCATTGGTTCAGAAGCATGACAGCTGATGAAATCGGTAACAAGAAGTGATTGTTCGTGCATTTTTCGTTCTAACCAACGAACTCGATTTTCATGGCCGACGACTTTTTCTAGTTCATCTTCCGGCTCGAGGCTAGAAATTCGTTGAAGATCTGAAGGTTTGGAACGTTTTGAAATTTCTAAAATTAGTTCATGTTATTTCATAGAAACAATTTTTAGACCACCTGAAACAACATCACTTCTTGATGTTGCAATAGGTCCAGAAATTTCCGAGTGGGCATATTCTTCGCCAAAATCTTCACTTGTAGTGAAAGAGGATAGAGTATGGATTAGTAAAGATGTAAGTTTGCCAATGCGATGATCGAACTCGATTGTCATACCTTTAAAAAGTTAATTTATTTTGATATAAACTTGGTTGACAGAAAACTCTTAAGTTTAAAACTCGTAAGCGGTTTGGTACCCCCTAAATAAATTCGTAAGTTGAAAACTCGTAAGCACTGAAAACAAACATCAGAACTCGGTCAGATAGAGCTCAAAGCAGCTTAATCGCTCGGAATCGACCTCAAAATCCTCGTAGAACTCAAAATCGGCAGAATTTAATGTCACTATTAGGACTTGTATTTTAGCACCTTTTATCCGGGTCGAAAATGAAAGTCCTAACAGTGACATTAAATTCTGCAAAATTTGAGTTCTAAGTGGTCTTCGTGGTCTAAAATCATGATTCCAAGCGATTTGAGCTGCTCTGAGCTCAATTAGACCGAGTTCTGGTGCTTGATTTTGCAATACTTACGAGTTTTCAACTTCCGAGTTTCTACTCTTACTTCTGAGTTTTAAACTTATGAGTTTGCTTTCAACCGTAAACTTAAGCAGAAGCTTGGTCGGGTCCGTGGACGGCAACCTGTAGAAAAATGGAAGACCATAGCCTCGATCTCTCATCATCAAAAGAGATAGAACCGAGTACTTGACGTTGTCGAATTAAAAACTAGTTAGACTTTACCTTTCATAAGTGCTTTTGCAGATAACATCCATTTTGCATTTTTATTAGCCTCACTAGGGTGACTAGCACTAGACCAAAATTTGTAAGAACCATGCGGAAAGAAGAAAAAATTAGAGTGCAGGGATTCTGCTGAATCTTCTTCTAACCATGGTTCGGATAGAGAGTGTTCATCTATAAAAAGATTTTCTGTTCTGATTTCTCAAGATATACCTACCAAAATTCTCAATAAAACTGATCTTGAACGAATTAAAATCTGCATTGCACACCAACTCTTTTTTGATTTGTACACTCACATCCGAGCTCTGCAACGATACCACTAACGCTGCTAGGTTGTCACTCAAATCAGAGCTATATAACGGCATACAGATGTATAACCCATTAGGTATTGATAACGACAAGTTCACGTTCATATCTGTTGCCACATTTGCTGCTTCCATAGCCGTTACTGATCTTGAAACTGGTGATCTTTTAGGCTCTTCCGGTGGTTTAAGTTGTGGATTTTTATGTAGTAATTTATTTCTTTCTTCTCTCCAATAGTTGTATGTATTCTTATAGTTAAGCCACAAGAGAATAGCTTTATCGATGGCTGATGACTTAACCAAAAGGATTGGACGATTCACGGAGACCATATAATTATGTAAAGAGGTGTGGAAGCTTTCTTCGTTTTGGACGGAAAGTTGGGCCATGAAAGTGGCCAATTCTTGGAGTTCTTCTTGAGTTTCTTCGTATAAGGCGGATTTATAGAGTTGTCCAAGTTTGACATTGAGTTGAAGCTTGCCTTTGCCAAATAGCCTTTCATGTGGGTTCTTGTTCGGGTTCGGCTCATTTGCTGCTGAAACCCTGCTTGCAGTAACAAACACCTCTGATTCTTCATTTTGACTTGAGAGAACATATCGATTTGTTAAAGACGCTGTTGGGCTATCAATAGTAAATCTGATAGCTATCGAAGTTGGAGTTGTAGCAGTAAGTTGAAGCCAGGGTTCACCTTCCCCGATTAGATGTAGGTTGAAAAATAATGTCGGTGCTAAAATAAAGTTATTGATCGTTTTATATAGTGAAGAATTTACCAGAAACTGCAAAAGTAATGTCTGTAGTTGTTGGTCTTTCAGCAGAAAGTCGTTCTAGTAAGAATGCTAATTCTGAGCGGAAAGTATGCTCTGCGAATAGGACTTGATTCAACAGATCAGTTGAAAAAGTGTGCTTGATCTGACCTACTCTTATAACAATGTCATAATAATTGGAAGCTTGTTCATCTATACCGACATCATAAAAGTGTTCCATTGAGGAGATAGACGCTCTTTCAGAGATCTTGTACTTGCCTAAAAGGGTCTTTTACTCTATGCATAGTCAAAAATGTGCGCTAGTGCTCATGAGATAACAATAACATACCTGAAGCCTTTACAAAGGGTAGAGGCAGAATAAACGTATCTAATGGCAAAGCTCCCGTAGCATTTGCCTTCACTACAAAGAAATTCATTTGATGTTGCGACATCTCTGCAATAAATTCGGATAATCGTCCAGTTTTTCCAGATGCCATTGCTTTGTCCAATCGATATTTTCCTTTCAAGGAGGGCAATAACTGGGCATTTAACTCAATACTTTTGATGTGTAAGTCAAAATTAATTTCGATTTCTGTCGGCTCAGTGGTTTTGACTATCTTCTGAGTATTTTTATTGATAGAGGTGAATCGAGTGCGTGTTGGGCTTGCAGGAACTTCTGTGAGGGATGTTAAAGAACGTAGATCTTGAGCGGATTCACTAGGGATGACATCAACAACATGGTATCCTTCACGACTAAATAATAAGCTTATATGCAACTTCATATTAAAGGGGGTAAAATTGCGGTGCGTTGGTAGCGAAAAAAAGTTTTTTGAATTTTTGAAAAAAAATGATCCTACTACCTCTAATTTTATGCGAAAAATCGATTGCGCGCATTCCCGAAGCTTGAAAATGCTTCCTTGACCCTGATCCAAGGAAATAAGAGATGTGTATTGAAGCGAAATTTTTTTTTTGCCAAGGGATAAAAAGTGGGAAAACTTGTTTGTTTCCGATTTTGATGATTTTGGTGGCAATCGTCTTTTCTCATCGTCCCCTACAAATTTTGTTTTAATATTCCGGATTTAAATCTAACGTGCCCGAGATCGTCTGTACATACACATATTACATGTTTAATGTAGTAGGATAATTACCTAAAGCTAGAATGCGGTTGATATTGTGAAATCCGATGAAATTGCTCATTTAGCTGTGGGCCATGTCTTAAAACAACTTCATGTATAGATTGAGCATGCATTGGCAAATCCGCATCAATCTCTCCAAGAATAACTGATAAGTAGTTCTTAATTTTATCTAGCATATCTTTATCTCGCTTCCTTTCAAATATTATTTTTGTTTCTCTAAGTGACGCATTTAGGATTTGCTTGGTTTTAATGTTTCTATCAGTTTCGGCATGTTCACTAACGATTAAACTAGCTCGTTTCATAGAAAAAATCATAGAATCTATAATAGATCCGTCGTTAGTCTTCTTTTCTGGAGATTGCGATTTTCGGGACAGGGTTTCAGCAAAGCTGGGAGTTGAGGGTTTATTAGGAGAAGAGGAAGGTTCTTCTTTGTCACCAGTTTCTTTGCCTATAAAAATGCGTTTTAATTCATACGAAAATTTTTGATATGTCATATAGCCCTTCATTAGAGATTGCTTCTTTATACTTGTATACAGTACCTATGTGAAAAGGGTAGACTAGCGGTAAGCACTTTTTCGGCCCATCAAAATTCATAAGGGAGTAACTCCGGGGACTGCATTTAATCATATAAGAATTTAGTACGGGGAGGCCGATCGCTAACGCGTTTGAGGAGAGAAGAAGAAGTAGAAGAAATTCTCCCTTCCGAGCGATTTACATACTCAATTCTCCTTCTGAGTTCCATCAAATCATTTGGCGAAATTCAGCCTAACCCGCGTTTAACCCGTTTTATCAACCCTTAACCCGGCGGGTTAATCCATTTTCTCTAGTTCCCGTATCTTACCTATTGTAGCTGCTGTCACCGCTATTTCCATTGCTTGATTAGCCAAATCGTCTCTCACATGATTATGATCCAAATCTAATTTTAACAAAGTCACTGACACAACTAATTCTGTTAGCATGCTTTCTAATATAATCGCTTTCAAGTTACAATTTCCCAAAATTTTTATGCAAAAGGCATCTTGGCGAATCTGATCCACTCTTGTTTTGCTTCTTTGAAAATCATATAGTTTATTCCATACATCTTTTCCCCAATCAAATTCTTCAATGTTTGATGAAGTTTTTGAAACAGATCTCGAGATTAGTGATTTTTTAGACTTGTGCTTCTTAGAGCTATTCAACCCGCACGTTGCTGATTTTACCAAAAGTGCGATATCATTTATGAAATACACTGAAGCCAAAGCAACCATGGCTCGGATGTTTTGGATTTTGGGAAAATAGTTTAAAGATAAATCAGTTTTGGATGGTTTGAGATTGTAGTTATCCATCTGGACATCATACAATAAAGAACCTTGGATTTCAAAAGTTTCCATATTAAAAAATTGGTGCCGCATCAAGGTAACAAGCATTTCATTTCTTGAAGATAGCAGGAATTTCTTTTCAACTATATCAAATTTTATTTCATCAAATTTTATAGAAAATCCAAGACCTAAAAGAGGCTATATAAAAGCGTAAAAGCCAGTTTTATCTTTAAAGGAGGTATTATATGATCTATCCTTACTAAGTTTAGATTTTGGCAAAGCATCTAATCTCGTAAAATGCAATCGTCTATCTTCATAAAAACTCCAAAAGAATACTGATAACAACAACTCCATTGGATTTACATCTTTCGAAACGCTGACAACTGGTGGTGTTTTTCTTCCTTTTTCTTTATACTCTTTATGAGCTTTTAGGATAGTATGATATAAATCCAAGGGTTGCTCTTCTGCCATGCTCAAATCTTTTGTAGCTGTCGATGGGCCTCGTCGATGCCCTCTTTGAAATGATGCATTAGAGCTTGGCTGTGTTGAGCCAGTGATTGAGGCTTGACCGGCGCGCTTCGAATGTTCGACTTTGAATTCAGTTAATGAAGGTTTTGGTCTGTGAGTACGTTGGTATTTAGCTTGTTCAGTTTTGGTTTCGTCGACCAAGGTTATGTTCTTCTCTTGGATTTTATCTGGGGTTTTATTGATCTTTTGTTTTATACCGGCTTCGACGTCATCTTGTTTTGAGACTTTCTTGTCTTCTTTTTGAGTTTTTTCGTCTACTTTATCCGGTTTTTGTTTATCTTAATTGTAGTATTAAAATTTAAGTCAATGTATAGCTTACCGGTAGTTTTAACTATTGTTTGCATATATCTATATTTTGACGCTGTTATAATATCTACCATTTGAATTTGAGTGCATAAAACTGTTTGCCAGTGGCTTAACAACGCTACCAATGCTTCCTTTCTGGTTTTCTGATCTAATAATTCACTTGAAGATTTTTGAGTATCCGACCAGTAGTTTAGCTGATAATAATTTGCATCTTCTGATATATAACGCAATAAAGTCAACATCAACTTGCATGAAGCACACGTATTCAAATTTCGGCTATGCTTCTTGGCTTTTAGCATTGGGCCAAATTTTTCTGGCATAACCACTTCATTGTCATGCCAATTTAAGGCTTCATCGATGAGTTTGATAAAAGATAAATCTTTCCATTCGTCGAACGTTCTAGCGGTTTCTATGATTGAAATGGCACAGGAATGAACTCGTCTCAGCCAATCATTTATTGATGGGACCAAAATTTCGTATAGAGATTGTTCGTTGCCGCGAAGTTCAGATGATAATGTTAGGCCCATGATGGAAATTAAGTGGGCTGGTGGGATGGTAATTTCTAAAAAATCTGTTTTCATAACCCTTATGAAACGTTCAAGTATTACCCAATCAATAGGAGAGGGGATCGTTGTATTTTTTTATATAGGGTTTTTTCCGAATGGTGTGGTCCTTTAAATAATTGAAAGCCCCTCACACTAACACTATTCTTACCCAATGTATCTACATAATTAGGTGGCAATTTCTCTCTTGGAACATGGGACATCAACAATTTCGCATTTATTCTTGGTAAATAAAAATCGAAGACAACCTTCAGTTTCTTTTCTTTTAATTGGCTAGCAAGTTGGATATCTGCCCAGTTTGTTGAGGAATATATCGGTATTTTATGATAGACTTTGTCAAACGTGTCTTCATCCACCAGTTGAAGAATTTGCGCTTGAATGTTGTTACAGTCGAGGTTGTATACAGATTTATTTTCTTCTCTAGTAGCAAACGATGGGTGTATGGCAAAATTAAAATTATGAAGAGTCGAAATAAACATAGTTGTAATGTAGTTTGTGTTAGGATTAGTTTCTGTTAGGGTATTGTCTAAAAAAGTTTAATAGCTTACTAAAATACTACTCTATGCTTTGATTAGTCCATCTCTAGCCTTTAATTTTTGAGACCTAACAGAGGGTACCCCAAATTTTTTGTTTCCTGTACGCTACCCCTTACCTACTAACTTTTAAAAAAGACTGCATGTCAATTCGATTTACCGTTCCCGAGATCTCGTGGTTCCATTCGTACGAACGGACACAGAAACCTGTTTTTTATATTACTTCTTTTTATGTCTGAACCCAGTTAAAACAGTAAAATGGGATGATCCAGGTGGAGATTTGACACTATGTCAGATTTTTAAACAAGGCATGCTGAACCATCATTGAAAAATCAATTTACCTAATGATCCATGACTATGAAAAAGAATCCAATCAATTTCCGGAATGGACACGTCTAAAAAGACTTTAATATTCTCCCATATATTCTTCTTTTTCAAAAACAATGAAGACGTCAATGGTTGTTTGTGATGGTCTAATGCGCATTTTCCGTACAAGTTTTGCACAAAATACGATGGATGAATTGATCCAACGCATGTCCTAGTGTCATCCAATAGCTTATCCACTACTTCTACTGCAATCGGTGTTAAAAACACGTATATATTGTCTTCAATGGAGGTCTTTGAATATAAGGACATGTGATCCTTGCCCCAGACATTATCGATAGAAAAACTGTTTACTACTTGAGGTGAATCAGCAAAACGTTTGATTGTTGTAGGAGTAATAATGTTTAAGGCAGTGTTGACTTGTGATTCTTCTCTTTTAGTTAGCTTCAAGCCCATAATACCATCATAGGTTTTGATCAATTTGAATTGAAAGTGTTTTAAAGTTTGATTTGTGCCATCTTCGTCAAAAACAACGGTTTCTTCAGCATAAGCGTAGTGGTTAAGATAAGGAGAGTAGCTAAAAATTTAAAGTCATTAGTGGAATCCTATTTATTAATCGCCTTTTACCTTTGATACAAATGCGATTGCATTGAAGCCTGAGAATTTGCGGAGTGATACGAGTCAGCACTTTCTCTTCTTGCAGTAAACATTCTTTCAGGATCACTAGGAGTTTCCATAGGTGATCCCACTCTATTGATCTCTTCAAATCGTACCAGTCCATTTTGATTTGGTATCAGTATACTTTGAAGAAATCCTGGCTGTTCATTCTCTTTATTAATCTGTATGATGGCATAATGAGTCAAGTTTTCAGAGTAGAACGTTTTTCCATTGCTATCATCGGATGCATAGAAAGCACAATTACCATAGCATCCACAAGTTAATGTTTGGTTAGTTTTAGTTGGCCAAAGAAAACCTAAGCGGTGATGTTGAGTGTCATGTTTGTAGAGAAATCTTTTTCTTTCATCAAACACATGGAGTTCATCTTCAAGATAAGGGAAACGTATTTCAAAATTTGTCTAAAAATAATATGTTGTTGTTTCGTTATTAATACCTCTCCAAGTTTTATTAACCCTCCTTCTAACCATGTGTCTTTGTCCAAAACAAGCTGTTTGCATGATATTCCTGGTATTTTTAGCTTCAAATTTTCACACATCGATTCCATATGAGAATTACAAAAAGATAAGCGAAACAGCTCCAATTCTAACAGCATGCCATGTTTTTCTTCACATATAAACACTTGAATGTTATCAATTGAGACTCGTACAAGTTTGTATTTGAGCTAAAAATTAGTTTTAAATAAATATCTGGTTCAAGGAATCTAAGGAGCCCAAGATCATCGAATTTGGGTTTAATATTCTTGGAGAAGAGAATTTTGAAAACTTTTCCTCGTTGAGAAATCTTGCCTACAGCACTGTTTCGAAGCTAATATTATAGAAGAAAACATACAATTTCACTCGATTCACATCTTTGTGCAGGATTCTTAGAATTTCTAACTTCGGCAAAAGATTTATTGCATTCATTAATATTATCAAAATGTTGGCATATGTTAAATCTTTCTGGTAGCTCCATTGCATCATCTGGGCATAATGCTAATAGAAGGAATGAATCGATGATTTCGATTAAAGAGACGAGCTAAAAAAGATTATAAATCATTTATCCGTGCATAAAATACGGCTGCTTACATGTACTGGATGAATTGATGCTGTAAGATCACCTAGGATCAATTCAACTAGCCATGCATATTCTAAGATTTCTATTTCCCAGGGTACATCGCTGTCAGAATATAGACCATGTCCGCGGAATTGGAAACTACTTAAAGATATCCAACCATCTTTTGCATTTAGGTAAGATGTTGATTTAGGGAATTGGATGAGTATAGGGCCAAGTAAGACCTAAAATCACGACTACTTTATGAATACATAATTGAGCTTACTTGAACTCTTGCTTCAGTGTGACTTTTTACCATTTCAACTGCGATAAACTCTGCTATTAACAGTGGGCAATAGTCTAGGAAATAATATTTATTTCAGAATTAGAGTTAAAAATGGATCTTCTACATGGAAAACACTATGATTGCTTCTTAACCTTATTATTGCTTTGATAGTTTAGTCCCCCTATGATTTTAAGGCTCAAAAAAGACTCTGCTCTCGTCGACCCTTCTCTCTACGTCAAAAATGCGATTTTTTAATTAAAATGCAATTATTTTTTACCAAAATTTTCAGAAGTGGACCCCTAAAAAGATTTGGACCTAACTCAACCCTTACTACCAAAATTATTCATGAGATCACATCGAACAACTTTGTAGAACATCACTTAAGATTATAACAACTTTTTTTATTACCAGGATGATCTACAGACAAACAAGGTGAATTCATAGCACAATTTGCTCGGATACTTTTAACCTCAAGTCTAAATGTTACATCCATGGGCCTATAGTATTCTGGCGTACGTCGAACTTTTGGCTTTGGTACATTAAAGTTTTCATTTATTTTCGCTATGTCTGATATCTAAAAATGCATTATCTAAAAATTGAATGAAATTCTACCTGATCATAACTTCCAAAATAGTTATCTTTCAAATCTAAGAAAACTTTGACAACAATTCCAGATATAACGGCCTTCGATTCTCCAACTGTTATAAATAAGGATAACTTATCAGGAGTTAGTTTGGATGGATGGTCAACATTTGTATAGTTATAATTTCTTAAAGTAGGTGGCGTATTTGAGGTCAAGTTCGAAGGCAATGGATGATATTCAAAATCACATTTAACATCAACAAATTCAGTACGCCATATTTCAATCCAGTGCTAGAATAAGGTTTTATCTTTACCTGATGAGCATTTTTGAATTATTTAAAAAATTTGATGCTAACATACTTTTTGGGCCTGTTCGTGTTTTGTTCCGTTACAGCCCTGGTGCCCCCCCTCCGAAATTGACTTTCCTACGGGCCTGAAGCCCATGGACTCCTCGGTCCCACCCCCTTAGTTCCGCCACTCCCATCCTACCCAGAGATTTTTCCATTAACCCACCCAGTGATTATTCCATCGCGCGCAGCATACACTGCTGCGAATCTCAAAAAAAGCCCTAAAGACTAGGCTGGTTCCATTGAAATATAAATCTACGAGATGGCTCCATTCGATATGTTTGTTGACTTACATTTTCTTTATCTGCAACTGAAACAAAAACATCTGATGGCTCAAAAAGTAACCCTCCATATGTATTTTGATATAAAGTTCTTAGCATAGGATCAATAGCACTTTGTATAGGGGCCTTAAGTCGGAGTGCTAGCTTGTCGGTTAGTTTGAAGTTGAATTTCAAAGGTATTGTTTTTGGAGCAAAGTCATCGAATGGGAGATCAAAATCGATGTAAAAGTTCTTTCCAACAGCAGCGGCTAAGAAGTTGTCTCCAGAAAGAGATGAGCTAAAAATAACGAATCCTAATACATTAAAAGCGTAATGTATGTCAATCTGTCCAGACGATCTCGGGAACGCTTGATTTAAACTGCTACAGCCAAAACAAAAGTTGTAGGATGATAGAAGACGATTGACACCAAAATCATCGACTCGGGAAAAATTTTCAAATTAAAAAAAGATTAGCTATAGCAGGGATTAATATAAAAAAGTATTAGTAATAACTAATATATTTTTAACGAGGAGCTTCACTCGGAGTCACAACGCGCGCGGAGCATTATGCTATGCTTCAGGTACTATGTTGGCCAAAAGTCAACAAAATAAGATAATGGTTATTTTCTTTGAGATAACCATTGACTTGCGATAACGCTGATAATAATTTTTCAAAAAACCATTGACGCCGTCAATGGTTGACTTTGAGAGTCGAGTCAACCATTGACTTACATAACGCAAAATTTTTTTGTACTAGTATTCTTTTTTGTACTAAAAACATTTTTTGTACTAGAATTCGGATTCTAAATCTGGATTATGAATTCAGATTCTGAATTCAGATCCAGAATCTGAATTCAGAATCCAGACTTAGAATTCGAATCCTGATTCAGAATCCGAATCCTAGTACAAAAAATATTTAGTACAAAAAAATATCAATAGTTGACTTGTGGAAGTCAACGGTTGACGGAGTCAATGGTTGACTCGACTCTCGAAGTCAACCATTGACGGCGATAACCGGATAAAAGTCAATGGTTGACGGCGTCAATGGTTTTCCGAAAAATTATTATCGGCGTTATCGCAAGTCAATGGTTATCGCCTTTGTCGATTATCTCTTTATCCTTGCCTTGGATAATCCATTGACTTTTCAAGTCAATAAATATTATCATTGACTTTTGGCCATCACTAGCCTAAACCTATGCCTTAGCCTAAGCTTATGCCTATGCCTAAGCCTATACCTTAGCCTTTTAGAAAATGGGTTTTCTTCTATGTAAACCACAGCCACGGAATCATCGTCGATGAAAAATGGGTCAGAAATTGGCAATCGTGAAAGCATATCGACATTTCCATGTTCCTGTGTCGATTTGTATTTGATGTCGAAGTCGAAAGCCATGAGTTCTAGTGCCCATCGTTGAAGCCGGCGAGCAGTATATATGGGTATCGGCTTGTCTGGCTTGAAAATTCGGACCAAAGGTTGATGTTCTGTAACCAGAGTAAATTTTCGGAATCCTAGGTACTGGTAGAATTTTCTAACTTCATAGATTATGGCGTAGGCTTCCTTATCAATCTGGCTGTAACCTTTTTCAGCTTCTGACAGCGTCTTGCTCGCGTGTGCAATCGGTACTTCTTATCCATTTGGCAATTTGTGCAAAATTACAGCTTCGAGACCGATGTCGCTAGCATCGGTGGCTAGGATGACTGGCAGCTTCTCGTCGTAGTGTACCAGCAGCGTCTTCTCAGCTAGGATAATCTTCAGCGTCTCAAATGCTTCTTGACAAGATTCTGACCATTCAAAAGCAACTTCTTTACGACGTAAGGCGTTAAGAGGCTCACTGATAGTCTTTTATCATCTCACAAATTACTTATTTCAAAAGTTTTTAAAGTTATGACATGATTTTGGTATCATTCGATTGCTACGAAATCCAGCTTTCTAATAACACCAAAACTATCAGGATTGGCTTTTTATTTCCAGAGAAATCCTCAAAAACATAAAAAAACGTTTCAAAACATCAAACGACCGTGGGGATCACTTAAATTACTCACTTTAAAAGCGACTCGTTGATCCCTATGCCTGACATTAAATCCGATGTAAGCCAATTGTTCCATTACTTGGGTGACATTTAGAAAGGTATTCATGCTACATAATTGATAGATTATATATAGTTTTTGAAAAATCTTACATCCATAAACTTATGTAACCATCAAAGGTTATCCAACCACGGCTATTAGTTTCGACTGAATACAATGCTTCTTTAGTCCATGGAAAAGAAGGGCATACACTAAATAAATTGGTTAATTCGGATGGCGATAGACACCAATCTTTATCCTAAAAAGTAAATGTAAAATGTTAGGAGAGACTCTTGGCATACACAATAACGGGACGAATTGACTGGACGAACAAGAACAGGACACAAAACGGGACAACAAGAACGGGACGATCGAACGAGACGATTTTTTCTTCATATCTCAGCTCCTTTAAGAAATTTTTAGATAGTGTAAAAGACTTTTTCTCATCTTTTTATCCTGAGTAAAAAAGTCTTTGACACCATATCAAAATTCCTTTTAGGAGCCAAGATCTGAAATCGTCCCGTTCTTGTTGTCCCATTTTTATCGTCCCTTGTCATCCCGTTTTGTGTTGTTTGAAGGATCGTTTCATCCCGTTATTGTGCATGCCGGAAATCTTACCTCATCATATTTTTGAAATAGAGAAGTTATAAATTGGATTCCTTCATCAGATAATTCAGTTGATTGCCCTTTCTCCACTTTAAGCCTAAAATTACTCTCATTCATTTTTAAACATGCATATTTAGAAAAGGCATCTATACGATTAAACAAGTAGCCTAAAAGACTAGAAGCCGTATACGCAGTTCCCTAAACACCGCCAAGAAGATATAGAATTCTCTACCGGCCGATATTGTGACGATTGGACATCAGGTATTACTTATTATTCAAGAATGCTGTATGGGACTCAGATGTATACCAGCTACTAGTCAGCCGAAGCGTGAAACGAAAAGCCGAAAACTATGTCTACTAGGAATTTTGAATTTATTTGATTGTATTACTTGTCTTTGACTGTATTATTTGTTTTGATTGTATTACTTGAGCGAAATTTGGGATTGTATGCCAATAAGACACCAATAAATTAAAATAACTCACGGTGGATAGAGATAATCCGAACGGAGTTGCAAATTGAGATCATACCCAAACTTCTTTAATATTGCCCAAGTTGTTTCATGGCGTCCTCGGTGTATGAACAATTGGTTGAGATAGAGGAAGCCTTGTAAAGTGACTGAATCGTCCCGAATGCCTTCACTACACCCTTCAGCAACCTCATTTTTTACATCCTAAAACAAACGGGGTTGGATGCTAGGCATGTAATCTATACTTGTAATGTAGATGCAGTTAAAGGGACGCCAAAACAAACTATTTGAAACTGATTCAGCTCATAATCACTCAACAAACCATCATTGTCACTATCAGACAACTGAAAAAAATACTTTTTTCTGATTCCTCTCGAAAATAGGTTTTGGAGGAGTTGAGCCAATCGTGTCAATAAACACGATTTTATTGAAGGTTTATTGAAATTCAGGCAACGATTTGCCAAACTCCCCCAAAACCTGATTTCGAGAGGAATCAGAAAACAGAGTTTTTAGTGAAAAAAAAATCAACCTTGAAGATGCGAACCAATGCTTTCTTACATTTTGGTGTTAGCTCTTTCTCTTCAGCGCGAAAGAGTGGTAGGGTAGGGAATATGACCTAAAATATTGATTAGAATGCACATTACACACACTCCAGCCAGGTGTTTACCGCTTTTTGAGCGTAATAAAAAATCTCGGAGACGTTTTTCATCGATTTGGCCGAACTTTCAACACAAGTCTCGATTTCTAAGTATTCGTTCATAATTGGTAAAATTTTATCCAAGACGCTAGTATGGCCATCAGATTTATTTCCCACGAGTATCACCGGTTTGCCGTGATCGGCGCCGCCCAACGTTTTCTGAATTAAAGACAGCCAATAAGATCGGACCTATGAAAAAATGTTGAATTTGTATGAAGAAAATAACTTCAAATTACTCGCTCCATAGTCTCATCTCTGTCCACGGCATAAACTACACAAATAACATTAGCTAGCTTGATTTCTTCTACTAGATCGGCTTCGCTTTGTTCGCGAGCTAAAATTTTTATGTGTTTAAGGCTGCATTTAAGCATGTCAAAAAAGTTGTCAAAAAAGCTGTCAAAAAATGTAACTTTGCCTGATTTTCAATAAAATCGTGTTTATTGAAACGATTGGTCATGAAGTTTTTATTGGTTTTTTTGCTTCTTGACTAATAAAATTTTATGCTTCATGACCAATCGTGTCAATAAACATGATTTTATTGCAAATCAGGCAAAGTTACATTTTTTAACAACTTGAACGCAGCATAAAGAAGCTGATCCTGGGATCCCAATTGCTTGATATACCTGAATAGTCGAAGATTGCAGTAGCAACACGCTCGGGTGTTACATCTGGTGGGATTAGAAAACTATTCGCCCTTGCTGGTACACTCGTTGGAAAAGTATCGTCCACTAGCGCCATTATCAGGCTGGTCTTCCCAACACCTTCTGAAAATTGTTTTTCAGATTTATTAAGACGCATTGTCTGAAGGTCTTCTTTAGATCATGGAGCCAACCCAAAATGTCATAGTCTCAGAATTTTTTCAATTGTTGCCTATGTACCAGCCTACTTTTGGGGGAGTTGATGCCATGTGATAGAGCACAAAATTTGGAGCATTTTTTGCTTTTACGACACTACTTGAAAATCTAACCGTAAACAGTTGAGCGAAACAAAATTGCGAAAAAAATTTCAAATTTGCCGCAATTTGCCTGCACTCAGGCATCAATCAGATTGTTTATTGAAACGATTTAATAAAACATTGTAAAATTCAAACTCCTTGAACATTTGGGCAAAAATCAATACAGCATTTTCTATATTTCGCCGAGACGAATAAAATGACGCAAAAATGATTGAGTTTGAACAATGTTTTGGGTTATTGAAACGAAAACCCTGATTTCATGTTTCCGTTTCAATATTTGTTTAAATTGGCGAATGGGTCGTGATCAATGGATCGTGGCAAAGGTCCCTTATGCCCATTTTGATAGTTTACCATCTCCAACCAATAATATTCTAACATCAATCTGTTCCGATTCTTTGTGTGCGGCAATTGTCATTTTCTACCATACACAACTTGTGATCCTAAATTGACAAACGTTCCGAAATTTACAAACATGCAATTGAGTTATTCGGTTCATTAAATTGTGCGATATCTTACAAATTAAGTGAAAACTTTCGAGTTTAAAACAGGTTCTTCAATCGTAACAACTATGCTTTAATAGTAAAAGAACGCCAAGAAACAATCTTTAAGCATTCGTTTCAGAAATTGTATTCATTTGAACAATAATCAGACTCACAAGGGACATTTTAGACATGTAAAATAGTGATCGATCTCGTCACGTCCCGAAAATCCCGGGATTTTGGGCATCCCGTCCTGAACATTTTGAGCGAAATTCGATCCCGTCCTGCCCCGGATCCCGACCTTCTCAGACTCAATCCCGTCCCGAGTTGGGATAAAAAACACACCCCTAAAAATACCCCTCCCCCTAAGTTTTTATACCCCTAAAATGGGTTAAATGTTTTAAATATCCTGCGGTGCAGAAAAAATCACGCGCTGACAGGAGCGTGATTTTTTTTATATCAATTTTTGAAAAAATTGAAACAAATCACCTTGGTCTCCCTTTATGTTTTTTTTCAAAAATTTTCGAAAAAAACTGAAGGGGGAGGACCAAGGTAAATTTTTTTCAAATCCCGTCCCGAAAATCGATCCCGTCTCGGATCCCGAAAATCCTGCCATAGCCCATCCCGAAAAATCCCGTCCCGGCCAAGAGGTCAATCCCGAACTCGGGATCGAACACTAATGTAAAATCGATGTTTTTTCTCATTTTGGCAGGAAGTTGTTGGGCATACTTTACTTGTTATAAATATGTTTTTGGTTTGGGTGTCTGAAGCTTTATTGCGGAGATATTGGCACGAAAACTTTATACAATTACAACTTGATTAAATTTGAACATCTCAAAATGTTTTTGGAAGAGATTCTTAGGCAGAATTTATTTCGATTGATGAAATATGATTATTATTGGTTTCAATAGATGGTGAATTTGGAGATGTCATTGTATGGAATCTAAAATGTAAAAAAGACTGAATTTTGTTAAAGGGGAGGGGGTGCATTTTGCGACCATTTGGGAGAAAAAAATTGAGGGCACTTCTTAGGCCTATGAGCAAAAGAGTACCGAGTGAGCGGAGACATCCCAAGTGATCGAAACGAAAATATACAAAAATGTTTTTCATTCTTCTTCGTTAGCTAAAGGGGAAAAGCGGCAAGGCAAGAGGGGCAGTCGTCGAGGAGCTGATCAGTACGGATCCGTACGATTGACAGTAATCAGTACGGATCCGTACGGTTCAAATTAGGAACAGGGCCATAGTGGAATGTTCGAAAAACTATCATGCGAGTAAATTTTAGCCCTGAAAAGGTCTACTCTCGTGTTATTCGCAAGCCTTACGAGTGAATTGTAGGCGGGTCCATAGAATTTATGCCCTGTAGCGAACATGATATGCGTTCTATAAGTTTTATTACCTAACATGCTGTGACTGCCAATGCTCTCTAAACCTTCGCTTACAAATCCACTGGGTAAAATTAACACAAGCATAAACGCATAAGAAAAGTAGGAAAGTCCCAGCAAAGAGGCATACTAAGAAGATAATTGGTCCAAAATCATCTTTATTATGAGTTGAAACAGTGGAAGTTGTCTCTTCGCCAATTAATCGTATATCATACATGGTTATTAAAATAAAACAAATATTGCACTTTATTATGTATTGACCAAAATTAATCTGTATAAATAATCTAACCGGTTAAATCGAAAACTTGACCGGTTAAATCGAAAAACAATATCTGTACTCTCTTTTGCCTAAGCATTCTATTATTATCATTTTCATGGATTTTTTAAGCAGTCTTTTTCTGATTCCTGACTTTCAAGTACTTTAGGTGCGAATGTCCAAAGTAGTCTAGTTTTTTTGTGTTTTTTTCATCCAGACCAGACGAAAATCTCATGTGTAGTGATGATTGATTTTTGTCAAAAATAGTAAGAAAGGGCGAGATAATTGATAAGAGAAGAATTTTGTCTTTGACGATCCAATAGAGCATGCAATGATCATAAAAACGAGAAATGTCTGTCTGTGTCACCGAATTTTGTCACCTTAAGTCCAATCCCGTTATGACTTAGATTTTTGGAAAGAGCTCTGTGAGAGAAGAAAAACGACACTAAAATCATGGGGGTAACCCCTCTGGAAAAAATTAAAAATTCAATTTTTCAGTTTTGCCTTTTCAATTTAGGTATTTGGTCAGAAATGAATACCTGTTGCATTCATGGCACAGTTGGTACAAGGGGTGGCAAAAGTCCTGGCCTAGGCGGCAAAAGTCCTAACATTTCTCGTCCAGAATTGTCGAGAAAACACGTTTTTGAAATGTCAGGACTTTTGCCGCCTAGGTCAGGACTTTTGTCCGCCTAGGCCAGGACTTTTGCCGCCCCCTGTAATTTTCTCAGAAAATGGCCTCAAAGAACTTAGTTTAGGCTCAAAAAAGCGAAAAAACCGTTTTTTTGGGTTTCCGGGCACGAGAAATCGATTGGCGTAAGTCCCGAGTTCCGAAAATTTTTTTTTTCGCTTTTTTGAACTTTGCCTCAACATTCTTTGAGGCCATTTTCCGAGAAAACTACGCACTTTTGAGCTTCGCGATGTTTTGCCCCCATACCAAATTTTCTAAGAAATCTTTTGCGCTCGAAAATTGTTTGGTTTTCCAGAAAATTGACTTTGTCACTTTTAGTGTTTTTTAACCCTACAGGCAAGATTTGAGGTCAACAAATTGACCTCAAACTCATATATGGGCTATCCGAATATGTATGATTCAGATAAAAAATTTTAAATGCAGATTTTCGAAATCCTAGTTACGTCACTGTTCAAGGGTGATTCAAAAAGGATTTTTCACAGCAAATATAACACGAAATTCGCAAATTGACGTTTTTGAATCATCCTAAAGCCTACATTTGTTTTAGAGTGTTTTTCAATGATTGTTGGAACGTAAACAAAAATTTTTGCGTCGTCGCTTATATCTATTTCACAATAGTTAGAGCCGCCGCTAGCGTTGTAATATGCGTTGCAGACTAATTTTTCTTTAATTTAAAAACTATATTACAGGGTGGACTTTAAAAAACCGGAATTTTGCTGTTTTTTGGCGAAAAAATTTGAAGAAAAAAATCATAAAATGACGATTTCATGGCTAAGTTAGCATTTTCAGAAATTTTCAATGCGCGCAATCGATTTTCGCAGAAAATTATCCCTAATAGATCACTTTTTGAAAAAAATTTCGCAAATTTTTTCACCAAAAAACGGCAAAATTTCGGTTTTTTTAAAGTCTACCCTGTATATACATTTTAAAACTTCATACATTTTAGCTAAACAATGGTCGATCTCAAGCAACAATTGGATGTGTTAGATTACTTTGGACCGCTGGCCGTATGGATATGCTTCTTCTCGATTGTATTTATTATCTCTGTAACCTGTATTTT